>JAKSZT010038483.1:0-10562 GCA_026826555.1 Tolypeutes matacus
AAAAAAAAAAAAGAGAGAGAAGGAAAAAAAAAACAAATCATCAAACAAAGAACAAAACAAAATAAAATATAATTAGTGGATTGGGACATTCAAAAAATGGGCAAAAAAGCAAAGGAAATGCCTTTAAATATATATATATATATATATATTCATTTTTATTTCCTTTCTCTCTTCTTTTTTCCCTTTTTTCCTTCCCTTTATCACTGTGTTATCGGATGTCTGGTGTGCCGTGACACCTTCCTCCTCTCAATCCCCATTGTCTCCCAATTTTTCATTTAATTTTCAAAGAAGTTTTAGGTCACAGCAAAGTCACACACGGAGTGCCGGAGACTCCCAGATACCAAACCACCCCCGCTTCCCCACCCCATATTAATTCTCCCTCCTTTTTTTTTTTTTGGTTGTTAGCATTGTTATAACTGTTATGCAGATAGCAAAATATAGCAACTAAACATTGTCAGTGATTTACAGTATAGTTTACAATTTAGATGATACAGTTTAATAATTTTGATGATATTTACCATGTCCTGTGTCCATTACTGAAAGGTAATGAAAAACCTTCCCCATGACCACCAAACAACCCATTTGATCTTGACTATTCCCTTCTCCCCAGCCCCCCAGGGCCCGTGATACCCCCCTCTCCCAACCCATGGAATGTCAAGATTCACAGTTACATGCCCTGGGGATTTGAACCGCCTCTTCCTAATCCACCCACCCTCCAGTGCTGCACCACTTAAGCCAGGAACACCACCGCTCATCTGTCCCATCCCCCAACATGCAACCACACTCTATCCCTTTACCATAGATTATGTCCATATGGGTGATGGCTCAAAGCCTGCTCTTCTATGTCTGTAATGGCAAACAGCAAATTTCCTTATTTGCCTAAATCCCCATTCCTCTTACCTCAGATTTATCTGCATTGGCAGATTGTTTTGGGTACACATTTCTGTTTGTAAATACATGCATTCTCTAGTTTCATCCATCCCACACCCTATCACATATGAGAAAAATATTGAGTATAACTTAATAATATAAACAAATTTTCTAACATCTTAAAATACTTGAGATTAGAAGTATATTGACTAATTATGAAAGGATCATTTCTGATTTAAAATACTTAGGAAAATAGGAGTTATGAAGAAAGCAGGCCACTTTAGTTCAGTGGCTGTTAAACTTGAATCCACATCAGAATCAGGTGAAGAAACAGAAAAAATATAAATGGTTGGGTGCCTTATAAGAAAACACTACAATAATAGGCAGCATTATTTTTATAATGGTAATTTTTAAAATGCTTACCCAGAATATAATGGATTGAAGAACCACTGAAAACAACCAGGATAATTTGAAATAAGTGGAAAGCCCATCTTCACATAAACTAAGAGAAATCTCGAGTTCTGATGCATGAGTTAGTGGTAAAAAATTGAACACAGATGAGTGAGGAAGAAGATGTGGGAGGAGCAGATCTCAGAACAAGCTGCAAGTGCACTTTTCCAAAAGGAGAAAGACATCCTGAATTGCACAGTCACTTCCTTAAAAGATTGGCAAGAATTTATACAGACTGGAGGTGGAGATTCTTTGGAGATTCACATTCATTACAATCACAGGGTTTCTCTCCAGTATGAATGTTGTAATGTTTACTGAGATACTGCCTCTGGTAGAAGGCTGTTCCTCATTCCTTACATATATAAGGTTTCCCTCCACTATGAATTTTCTCATGGTCAGTGAGATTTGATTTGCTACTGATGACTTTCCTACATTCCTTACCTATAGAGGGCTTCTCTCCAGTTTGTCTTCTCTTGTGTGTAATGAGGCTTGATTTCTGAATGAATGCTTTCCCACATCCATTACATTCCTAGGGTTTCACTCCAGTGTGTATTCTCAGATGGTTAATGAGGTTTTCCTTCTGGTTGATGGCTTTTCCACATTCATTGCATTTATTGGGTTTTTCTCCAGAATGAATGCTTTGATGTTCAATGAACAATTGCTTTTGGCTGAAGGCTTTTCTGCATTCTTTACATTCAATTTGTTTCTGTCCACTATGAGTTTTTTCATGTTCTGTGAGATATGATGTGTACCTAAAGGCTTTTTCACATGCCTTATATGCATAGGGTTTCTTTACAGTAGGAAATCTCTTGGATCTGAGATTTGACATTTGAATTAAAGCTTTCACAAATATATTTGATTTCTCTTCAGCAAGAATTTTCTGATGAATAAAGAAGTTTTCTGTCAGATTGAAAACTTTCTCAAATGTATTACATTTCTATGCTTGTTCCCCGGTATGGTTTTTTAAATGAGGAGAAAAAAATGAGTGTAAATAGCAGACTACATTCAGGATACTCATATGGTTTCTTTCTAGTTTGAATTTTCTCATATTCCATGAGGTTCTTTCAGATGGAAGCATTTCTAAGTTCATTACAATACTAACTGATAAATGAATATTTCCTGCTCAATGAGATTTACTACCTGGCTGAAGGATTTCCAATAATCTTTACATACACAGGGTTTTACTCCTGCATCTTTCTTTGATGTGACTCTAGATTTCCCAAATTGATGAAATTCCAAAAGTTGTCTCTGAAGGATTAATTCTCAGGTATTTCATGAGGTTGAATTTCCAAGAAAACTTCACACTCATTACACTTAAAGTGTAGGACTACCATGTGGGCAAACTGGCAAAACTCATTCTCTTCATTATTTTTTCCTTACATAGATTCCCTCATGCTTAGGAAAACATGATGAAAATACCTTCTAAGTGAAGTTCCATTCATAGAAGTGTTATTTTGAGGAAACAATGCTTGCAGTCAGAGAACATATTTTCCCAACTTTCTTACATTCTCTGCTTTCATCTTAAGTCTGTAGTATTGTGGAAGTGGATATAGCTTCACTCACAAGACTTTGATTATGTGGTTCTTTCTGCTTCTTAATGTTCTATGCTTCTTCATAGTTTGTGGGGTGCAGCAAAAGCAGTGCTACAGGGAAATTGCTAGCATCGAATGCATTCATTATAAAAGAGGAAAGATACAATATGAATCATCTAGGCATCCAATTTGGGAAGTGCAACAATGTCTCCTTTTTATTTGTTCTATCATTCATGGTTCTTCTTGCTTCAAATGAGCATCACATCCAGTTTGGTGACTTCATAAGTAGCAAATGGGGAAGTGAAACAGCACTAGATTTATGAAGGGGTAAAAAAAACACAACACGAAGGGCAAGATGGCGTTGGTGTAGGAGGGCACACACGGCAAGCTCCCAGAGCAAGGCGGATTGGGGACGGGGTCCTGCCTGGGGGTCTGTGCTGTGCACGCGTGAAGTGAGAAGCTTGGGACATCTATCTGCGTGGATCGGGGGCGTGGAACGAACAGTGGAGATTCGTGAGTTTTGAGGCTGCCGGTGGAGGTTGGCACAGGCGGCTGAGCCCCGCGGTTACGGAAAAAAAAAATAAAACGGCCATTTGGAGCCGCGGGCAGGGCGGAAAAGTTTTATTTTCTGGGGAGCTGGCTGCCTGGCGCCCCTTGGACCTTGTGTGAACAGAGCAAACGAGCTAGTCAGCACCGGGTGAACCGGAGGGGGGATTTTGGTCGGGGAACGCAGCTGATTTCCCTAGCCACCCAGGGATAAGACCCGGGCCGCTGCGGAGTCAGGAGGAAGGGACACTTCCCAAAGAAGGGAGGGTTCGGTTGGAAGACGGGGAAGGATATTTTATATTTTTAGACATTGATCTGGCTGCCTGCACCGCCCCATAGCTTTGGGGAGCAGATAAGCCGACCTGAAGCAGCATTAGGCTGAGAGCAGACACGAATCTGCACTCAAACTGATTTACTGAGCAGCCCGGTGATGCTGGAGCTCGGCGCCAGAAGGGGCGGAACCCGCCATCTTTAGCACTCCTCACTGACTAACATCAGAGTTTCAGCTATCCTGGGGAGTCCGGAAAGTGGGACGTGCTTGATTAATTTCCACGGGCCCAGCTAGGGTCCCTTCCGTAAGGGGATTGGTCTAGAAGAGGAATTATTTTGGGTCCTGCATTTGGCTGAAAAAAAAAAAAAAAAAAAAAGTGAGGTCACCTCAACAATTCAAAAATAAATTCTTTTTAATTTAGTTTAATAGCTAAAAGCTGCTTCAGGACCTTCAGGGTTCTATAACCCTGTGGGGAAATTCATTGATAAACACAAGTAGGCAGGAAGGATCCACGTGGACCCTAGGGGAATCATTGACCCCCCTTAGCTCTGTTTGACTGCTTGCCTGTGTGGATCTTTGGTTTCTTTCTGTTACTTTCTGGTCTATTGCTATTATTCCCATTTTCCTCCCCCCTTCCTTATTCCTTCTATTTTTTTTTTTTAAATAGGTGCTGCCAGCTGGTCGCTTATTTGCTGGGCTTCTTATTCAGTAATTTCCCACTCGCTGTATATATTGATTCTGTATTACAAACTATCGCTTATCCTTCCTGCATGTTTCTGCCTTCTGTTTTCTGTTGTGGCTCTTAGAGACAACATTTTTTCATAGGCCCACAACTTAAGGGTGTCAATTTCTATCCCATCTATTTTGTTTTCTTCTTCTTTTTTCTTTTTTTTTTTTATTAGTATTAACTTTTTCCTTTCAGACCTTTCTCTACTATTTCTCTACCTCCTCATAATTCTAGCCTTCTAAATCACTATATATATATATATTCCTCCATTTGTTTTCCCAGTCCATTACAGGAACTCCATATTTTTTCCTAGTACTCTACACTGCCTACACAAGTTAAATATTCATCTCATTAAGTCTCATTTTACCCCTCATCTATCTTTTATCAATATTTCTATTATCCTTCTGCCTTCCTTACATCTTTTGATTCCTCTGGCCCTAACCTTTTGCCTTCAAGGGAACATAGAAAGAAGTAAGGAAATAAAATAAGAAGAAAAACTGCCAAAGAGAAAACTTAACTCACACGCAGAACCAACAGCTAAATAAAATTCTAGAGCATAGAGAAAAGCTAATCAACTGAACAAACCCATCAAGATAATATGATGACCAGAGGGCAACAAAAAATACAAATGACTCTGAAAAACTGGAAAACATGGACCAGTCCAGTGCACAAAATAAAAACCAGGAAGCAATGCAGTACATCGAACAACTAATCAAAGCTATCCAAACAAATATCATGGACCAACTTAAAGAACTGAAGGAAGAGATTAAGGATATAAAGAAGACACTGGGAGAACACACTGAAAAAATAACTAACACACCTAAAAAGGTAAGGTAATGGATATGATGGCGAACAAAGACACAAGTCAAGAAATGAAAAAGACGCTGGACTCACATGGCAGCAGAATTGAACAGGCAGAGGAAAGAATTAGTGATATGGAAGACAATACAGTTGAAATCAAAGAGATTGTAGAAAAGATAGACAAAAAGATAGAAAAAATCCAGTATGGTCTCAGGGAATTAACCGATAATGCAAGACGCACAAACATACGCATTATGGGCATCCCAGAAGGAGAAGCGAAGGGAAAGGGAACAGAAGGAGTGTTGAAGGAAGTTATGGCTGAAAACTTCCCTACTCTATTGAGAGAGATGGATGTGCAGATCCAGGAAGAACAGTGCACCCAAATAGTATAAATCCCAACAGGCCAACTCCAAGACATATACTTGTCAAATTGTCCAATGCTCAAGACAAAGAGAAAATACTCAAGGCAGCAAGAGAAAAGAGAACCATCACATACAAGGGAAGCACAATAAGATTAAGTGCTGATTTCTCAGCTGAAACCATGGAGGCAAGAAGACAGTGGTATGACATAATCAAAACACTAAAAGAAAAAAACTTCCAGCCACGAATTCTTTATCCAGCAAAATTGGCATTCAAAAATGATGGAGAGTTCAAAATATTCACAGATAAACAGCAATTAAGAGAGTATGTCAAGAAGAAACCAGCACTTCAAGAAATACTAAAGGAATCTCTACAAGTTGAAAGGAAAAAAACAAAGGATAGAGAGTTATGAAAAAGTGTATGTACTCCTCAACTTTTTTTTGTAAGTTCTTTGGTCAGTCACCAAAGAATATGAAAAATATTTTGCATCATAGGATTTTTAGCTATTCCTGCCATTCATTGACATAAAGTGTGATTCCAATAGAGAATCTTGAATAATTCTAACCTCCCATGTCCTATTCTGGAATGGTCACCTTAATATTTCTTTTATTTTCTTTTTATTTGGTGATCTTTTTTGAGACAGGTTTCAGATTTTGGCAGTACAACTTGAAAGATAGGAAAAGCATTGATGAAATGTGGGTGAAAAACTCATTAAGCATCTCAAAATAATGTTTTAATTAAAAGATGTTTGACCTTGGAATTGATTGGAAGGCCAAAGATAAAAGGGAACAGAAGATTCTCAAGACATGAGGAGTAAGTTGTATGATACAGTGTGTATTTTGTGTGTATGTGTGGGAATTAAATGATGTTGAGTTCTAGGCTCTGACAATCATTTTCAACAGAATATCAAGCTGCAGATATTTATGTTTAAAGATGTAAATTATTATAAAGCTAGTTAAATCTAACAACTAGTTTTAATATTCATGGGTACCTTTTAAGTTACCTTTTGTGGTATATATAAAAAGATTGATTTATGCATAAATTGGAGATTGGGCATCACAGTTTGTGGAAGAGGTTTTTGTGGATTGTTTCAGCAAAATTTTAAAAATTGGCTGCTAGGGAATGCCAAGAATTCTGACGAATTTCTAATCCAGTTTTTAGACCAGAATGTTAAATGCAAAAATATGCAGGAAATTAAACCCCATGTTATTGATATGTAAAAACACTGTTACTGGAAATTGAGCAGGACTTGAGGCCTTCCAGAACATAAGACTTGTCAGGCCTATATTAGGTTCTGAATCTTAATGCCATGTATTTGTACTTACTGAAAATTGTATCAATGAAAAGTATATTGGTAATATGAACTTCTGGTCCATTTGGGAGTTCTTCCATTTGAAAAATGTGATATTTGTATGGAAGTTTTAATTTTTTCAATCCCCTTCCCATAGAATTGAAGTTATACTATTTCATTTGATAAAGGAGAAAAGCATGCTATTTGTAAATTAATGTTTAGTAATTAGTGAGAACTTGAAATACTAGAAACATAAGCCTAATCCTAGATAGTCTTATGAAAATATTTCCCATCTTTTGTGCATATATTCACAATATTTTTCAAGATATTTTAAGTTATTTTTTCCTCTTTTTCAGAGCTGCTTCTTTTGGGGCTACTTTTTTTTTAAAGAGGTGAAATTCACAAGGGTCTAGATGTTTTTGATAAAGTTGTGTTTTTTTTTTTTTTTTTTTTTTTTTTTTTTTTTTTTTTTTTTTTTTTTGATAAGGCTTCTTATAATAGAGTGGATATTCTGCTGTAGTCTTCCAAGAAAGGCCCTTTTTATTTTTGAGTCACTTAAAATGTCACATGGTCTTTGAACTTTGGGGACTGTTTTGCATATGAGTGCTGATACAGATTTAAACTTAAGTAGATCGATGGCATGTACCCCATGAATGCTGACTCTGGAAGGAGTAACCTTTCCTATAGGAATAGTTTCAGTTCTGGACTGAAAAGCTGGGGATGAAACTTAATTTTTGTTCTTTTTTATATAAATCAGTAAAACTTGCAGCCAGTGTGCCGAGTTTCCTTGTTGACCTCAGCAAATGAACTGAGCTGATAGTGTTAATTCAGATTCAAGGAATTACCTGAGTCTTGGTTTGTGTAGATTTGCAATCTACATGCAATATTAAAATAGCTTTTACAGTTTTACCGTGTGTGTATAGGTTACCTGCTCCCCTTCCCCCATAGCACATCCATTAGTTATTGAACTTTGTAAGCTGGCATTAAAACATTACAACAATGTTTTTTTGCACCAATTTTTAAAACTTTTACAGTGCAATACGTGTTATTTTTCTGAAGCAAACCAAAGGTAAATTTCTCATGGTTCTTGCTGTCGGCTATAGCAGCATTTGAGGGAGAATCTTTTATACATTTGTAATAAATAAAAAATAAACCTGCTTGCAAATCCTTTTTTTTTTTTTTTAAATCTTAAAAACCATGTACCAAGTTTTTGGTTCAAATTGTGTAGCATAAGTTAAACTTTAAATTGCATTCTATTAACCAATATGAGTGTATTTCTGTAAGCATAGTTATGTTGAAATAAACTTTAAAAAAAAAAAAAAAAAAAAAAAAAGAAGAAACCAGCACTTCAAGAAATACTAAAGGAATCTCTACAAGTTGAAAGGAAAAAAACAAAGGATAGAGAGTTGGAGGAGAGTTTAAAAACAACTGAAAAGTCAAAAAGAGAAAAAACAACATATGACATACATTAACCCAAAGAAAAAATGACTGAAGTAAGAAATTCATTACGAGTAATAACACTGAATGTTAATGGATTAAATTCACCAATCAAAAGACACAGATTGGCAGAATGGATAAGAAAATATGATCCATCTATATGCTGTCTACAAGAAACCCACCTTCGGCCCAGGGATTCAAGGAGGCTGAAAGTGAACGGCTGGAAAACCATTTTACAAGCTAACAATAGCCAAAAAAGGGCAGGAGTAGCTATTCTAATATCAGACAAAATAGACTTTAAATGCAAAACTATTGTAAGAGACAAAGATGGACACTACATATTAGTAAAAGGAGTAATCTCTCAAGAAGAGAGAACAATCATCAACATTTACGCACCTAATCGAGGTGCCTCAAAATACGTGCGGCAAACTCTGGAAAAACTAAGAGGAGAAATAAATTCCTCTACAATTATAGCAGGGGACTTCAACACACCACTATCATCATTAGACAGAACATCTAGGCAGAGAATCAATAAAGAAACTAAGGCACTCAACAATACATTAGAAGATTTGGACTTAATAGACATATACAGAACACTATACCCAAATACAGCGAGATTTACATTCTTCTCCAGTGCACATGGAACATACTCCAAAATAGACCACATGCTAGGCCACAAAACAACACTCAATGAATTCAGAAAGATTGAGATTATACAAAGTAATTTCTCTGACCATAACGGAATGAAGTTGGAAATCAATAAGGGCCAGAGAAACAAGTTAGGCACAAGGATATGGAAGTTAAACAACACACTCTTAGACAAACAGTGGGTTAAAGAGGAAATTTCAAAAGAAATCAGTAACTACCTTGAAACTAATGAAAACAACAACACAACATATCAAAACCTATGGGATGCAGCGAAAGCAGTCCTGAGAGGGAAGTTCATAGCCATAAATTCATATATTAAAAAAGAAGAAAGAGCTAAAATTGAAGACCTAACTGCACACTTGGAGGAATTGGAAAATCAACAACCAACTAAACCTAAAGGAAGTAGAAAACAGGAAATAACAAAGATTAGAGCAGAACTAAATGAAATAGAGAATAAGAAAGCACTGGAAACAATAAACAAAACCAAAAGCTGGTTCTTCGAGAATATCAACAAAATTGACAAACCCTTAGCCAGACTAACAAAGAAAAAGAGAGAACAGATGCAAATACATAAAATAAGGAATGAGCAAGGTGATATCACTACTGACCCCACAGAAATAAAGAGTATCATAAGAGGATACTTTGAAAAATTATATGCCAACAAGAATGACAATTTAGAGGAAATGGACAAGTTTCTAGAAACCCAGAAACAGCCGACATTGATGAAAGAAGAAATAGATGAACTCAACAGCCCAATTACAAGTAAAGAGATAGACTCAGTCATTAAAAACCTCCCAACTAAGAAGAGTCCAGGACCAGATGGCTTCACAGCTGAATTCTATGAAACATTCCGGAAAGAGCTAACACCAATTCTACTTAAGCTCTTCCAAAAAATAGAAGTAGAAGGAATACTACCTAACTCATTCTATGATGCCAACATTACCCTAATACCAAAACCAAATAAAGATACCACAAGAAAGGAAAATTAGAGACCAATTTCTCTAATGAACCTAGATGCTAAAATCCTTAACAAAATACTTGCCAATCACATTCAACAACATATCAAAAGGATTATACACCATGACCAAGTGGGTTTCATCCCAGGTATGCAAGGATGGTTCAATATAAGAAAATCAATCAATGTAATACACCACATAAACAAACTGAAAGAAAAAAAACACATGATCATCTCTATAGATGCAGAAAAATCATTCGACAAAATACAGCACTCTTTCCTCATAAAAACACTACAAAAGATAGCAATAGATGGAAACTTTCTGAAAATGATAAACGGTATATATGAAAAACCCAAAGCTAACATCATTTTCAACGGTGAAATCCTAAAAGCCTTTCCTCTGAGATCGGGAACAAGAGAAGGATGCCCACTATCACCACTCCTATTTAACATTGTCTTAGAAGTACTTGCACGAGCACTGAGACAAGAAAAGGACATAAAAGGCATCCAGATTGGAAAAGAAGAAGTAAAAATTTCGTTATTTGCAGATGACATGATCTTATACATAGAAAGCCCTGAGAAATCGACAACAAGGCTTCTAGAACTTATAAAGGAGTTCAGTAATGCTGCAGGCTATAAGATCAATGCTCAAAAATCAGTAGCATTTCTATACA
>JAKSZT010038486.1:0-29237 GCA_026826555.1 Tolypeutes matacus
CAGTACCCATTTTACCCCTTCTGTGATCCAAATCCTCCATGAACATTTAGTCCATAAAATAATCAAATACACATACTAGGATAAAGAAACAATTGTGATAAGCATACATGCAAGAGGCAAACATAAGAAAATTCAGGGGAAAAATAAAAAGAGAGGAAAAAAAAACAAATAATCAAACAAAGAACAAAACAAAATAAAATATAATTAGTGGATTGGGACGTTCAAAAAATAGGCAAAAAAGCAAAGGAAATGCCTTTAAAATATATATATATATGTATTCACATTTTTTCCTTTCTCCTTTCTTTTTTCCCTTTTTTCCTTCCATTTATCACTGTGTTATCGGATGTATGGTGTGCCATGACACCTTCCTCCTCTCAATCCCCATTGACTCCCAATTTTTCATTTAATTTTCAAAGAACTTTTAGGTCACAGCAAAGGCACACACGGAGTGCCGGAGACTCCCAGATACCAAACCAAGCCCCTTCCCCACCACATATTAACTCTGTCCCCTTTTTTTTTTTGGTTGTTAGCCTTGTTATAACTGTTATGCAGATAGCAAAATATAGCAACTAAACATTGTCAGTGATTTACAGTATAGTTTACAATTTAGATGATACAGTTTAATAATTTTGATGATGTTTACCATGTCCTGTGTCCATTACTGTAAGGTAATGAAAAACCTTCCCCATGACCACCAAACAACCCATTAGATCTTGACTGTTCCCTTCTCCCCAGCTCCCCAGGGCCCATGATACCCCCCGCTCCCAACCCATGGAATGTCAAGGTTCACAGTTACATGCCCTGGGGATTTGAACCAGCCCTTCCTAATCCACCCCCCCCCAGTGCTGCACCACCAAACCCAGGAACACCACCATTCATCTGCCCCATCCCCCAACATGCAACCACACTTTATCCCTTTACCATAGATTATGTCCATATGGGTGATGGCTCAAAGCCTGCTCTTCTCTTACTCTCCTTTGATAACCTATCTTTCAGACAATGGTTCTCAGAGACTGCTCACTTTCCTCAGTTCAGATCAGTGTGGTCATATACTGTTCATCCTTCAGTGCCTGGCTTGCTTCACTCAACATAAGGTCTTCAAGATTCATCCACGTTATTCCATGTGTTAGCACTTTGTTCCTTCTTATAGCAGAGTCATATTCCATTGTATGTATGTACCACATTTTGCTTATCCATTCGTCTGTTGATGGGCACCGGGGCTGATTCCAACTTTGGCAATGGTGAACAATGCCACTATGAACTTTGGTGTGCATATACCTGTTTGTGTTTTAGTTTTCAGTTCTTCTGGGTATATACCCAGCAGTGGAATTGCTGGATCATACGGAAGATCTATTGCTAGTTTTCTGAGGAGCTGCCAAACTGTCCTCCACAGTGGCTGGACCATACCGTAGTCCCACCAGCAGTGGATGAGGGTTCCTATTCCTCCACATCCTCTCCAACATTTAGTGTCTCCTGTTTTTTTAATAGCTGCCATTCTGATGGATGTAAGATGGTATCTCATTGTAATTTTGATTTGCATTTCCTTGATAGTAAGTGATGTTAAGCATTTTTTCATTTTATTTTTAGCCATTTGTATTTCTTCCTTGGAGAAGTGTCTTTTCAGGTCACTTGACCATTTTTTAAATGGGCTGTTGTCCTTTTATTTTCAAGGTGTAGGATTTCTATATATATGCAGGATATTAGGCTCCTATTAGATACATGGTTGCCGAATATTTTTTCCCATCATATACAAGGGAATCACAATAAGATTAAGTGGTGATTTCTCAGCTGAAACAATGGAGGCAAGAAGACAGTGGTATGACATAGTCAAAACACTAAAAGAAAAAAACTTCCAGCAACGAATTCTCTATCCAGCAAAATTGGCATTCAAAAATGTTGGAGTGTTCAAAATATTCACAGATAAACAGCATTTAAGAGAGTATATCAAGAAGAAACCATCACTTCAAGAAATACTAAAGGAATCTCTACAAGTTGAAAGGAAAAAACAAAGGAGAGAGAGCTGGAGGAGATTCTGAAAACAACTGAAAACTCAAAAAGAGAAACAAAACAACATATGACATACATTAACCCACAGAAAAAAATGACTGAAGTAAGAAATTCGTTAAGAGTAATAACACTGAATGTTAAGGGATTAAATTCACCAATCAAAAGACACAGATTGGCAGAATGGATAAGAAAATATGATCCATCTATATGCTGTCTACAAGAAACCCACCTTTGGCCCATGGATTCAAGGAGGCTGAAAGTGAATGGCTGGAAAACCATTTTACAAGCTAACATTAGCCAAAAAAGGGCAGGAGTAGCTATTCTAATATCAGACAAAATAGACTTTAAATGCAAAACTATTGTAAGAGACAAAGATGGACACTACATATTAGTAAAAGGAGTAATCTCTCAAGAAGAGAGAACAATCATCAACATTTATGCACCTAATCGAGGTGCCTGAAAATACGTGCGGCAAACTCTGGAAAAACTAAGAGGAGAAATAAATTCCTCTACAATTATAGCAGGGGACTTCAACACACCACTATCATCATTAGACAGAACATCTAGGCAGAGAATCAATAAAGAAACGAAGGCACTCAACAATACATTAGAAGATTTGGACTTAATAGACATATACAGAACACTACACCCAAATACAGCGGGATTTACATTCTTCTCCAGTGCACATGGAACATACTGCAAAATAGACCACATGCTAGGCCACAAAACAACACTCAATGAATTCAGAAAGATTGAGATTATACAAAGTAATTTCTCTGACCAAAACGGAATGAAGTTGGAAATCAATAAGGGCCAGAGAAAGAGGTTAGGCACAAGGATATGGAAGTTAAACAACACACTCTTAGACAAACAGTGCGTCAAAGAGGAAATTTCAAAAGAAATCAATAACTACCTTGAAACTAATGAAAACAACAACACAACATATCAAAACCTATGGGATGTAGCGAAAGCAGTCCTGAGAGGGAAGTTCATAGCCATAAATTCATATATTAAAAATGAAGAAAGAGCTAAAATTGAAGACCTACCTGCACACTTGGAGGAATTGGAAAAACAACAACAAGCTAAACCTAAAGGAAGTAGAAAACAGGAAATAAACAAGATTAGAGCAGAACTAAATGAAATAGAGAATAAGAAAGCACTGGAAACAATAAACAAAACCAAAAGCTGGTTCTTAGAGAATATCAACAAAATTGACAAACCCTTAGCAAGACTAACAAAGAAAAAGAGAGAACAGATGCAAATACATAAAATAGGGAATGAGCAAGGTGATATCACTACTGACCCCACAGAAATAAAGAGTATCATTAGAGGATACTTTGAAAAATTATATGCCAACAAGAATGACAATTTAGAGGAAATGGACAATTCACTCCTCTCCCATATAATGATCCCCATTTAAATGGGAAAAATTAAAAATCTTTCAATAGGTCATCACACAAATTTATCTATAGAAATTACAGATTTGCAAAAAGAATTTTGAACTTGTCTCAGAATCAACTTACTATGCTTCCAGGTGGCAAATTTTGGGCATCTGTGACAGATCAATTAAATCAAATAAACCCCTTACGTTGGTGGAAATAACTCTGAAGTCCCCTGTCCATGGAGCTTGTCTGGTGACCAATGATGGGTAAGACTTTCAGAGGAGTGTAACCTAAGACTGACAAAGTCACCCTGGACAAAAGACAAAAAAAAGTGTGTGTGGGGGTGATTGTTGGAAAAGATGCTGAGAACCAGAGAATAAAGGGTTAAGCATTTAAAATACATGCTTGTTGGCAAAGAAACATTATTAAATATCTCCAAGGACACTGCATAATACAGATATCAGTGGGAATTTGCAGAGAAGAATGAACAGACCACTAAGATGTTATTGTCTGAATTCGCAAGAGGGATTGTCTGTGAACACAGAAACAGTCAGCCCTCTCACATAACAAGGTGAGGAACTGGTGAATGACGCCCTACTTTTGTTATCGGCTTTGTAGTGTAAAAAGCAGCTTCAGCCTAAATAAACTTGCCTGCATTCCACATTCAGTATAAATCCCTGATCCCAAATTTTCTTTGAATCATTCCCAGAACCATTTACCTCCATGTTGAATTACAACAGATGGCACCCATATGGGGCATGACTACTCTTTTCTCTGTACCAGTAACATGGAAAGAAGGGCTGCTGTGTTGCAGAGTCCTGGCATTCTGTTGGTGAGTCGAATAATCTTGATCATCAGGGAAATGGGTAATAAGTTGACTCTGTTAGAGGAATATTCCCAAGTTTTGAAAACACTGTTAAAGGATACAGGGGTATCTGTGATGACCCTAGAACTACTAAAACTCTTTTCTCTTTCACAGATACATTGTTATGTATGGTCTTCGTATAGTCATATTTCTGTTGCTCTTGAAGCATTAGAGTCAGATGAAAATGAAGATATTAAAATGGATACTGCTATTGATAAAACTATAGCAGAACAAGTTAATGATGATTTTAATGAAAATATATATGAAAAAATTAATGAAAAGGAAAAAAACAGATAAAATCATGTCTAATAGAAAGGAAAAAAAAGAAATGAGTTTATGGAACTTTTCCAGTGGTCGTTAAGCCATCCGATCCAAAAGGTAATTCATTGTCTGTCGAACCAGCATCTGCACCTACTACATCATTTGATGACCCTTGAAAAGTTTTGTTTTTGTGCCAGCACAATACTCTTCAATTATGAAAAGTATAGCACAGAGAAATAGAAAAGAAAAATTCAGAGGCTATGCAATTTTTTAAAAATTTTCCAGTAACACTAACTCAAATTCCAGTAGATGCTAACAATCCCCAAGGGGGTGTACAATATGATCATGCTCCTATTCCTTTTAAAACTATAAAAAATTAAAAAATCATGCACTCAATATGGTGTAAAATCTCCTTGTACTCAGAATTGGGTGCAAGAAATGGCACCAGCAAACAGATTAATAACCTGGGATTGGGAGTTGTTAGCTCAAGCTGTTCTTAATTAAGCAGAATTTTTTTCCATTTAAAACTTGTTGGGCTGATAAAGCTAACATTGTAGATGTTGAAACCAACAGCAAAATCCACCAGTGCCTATTACTGCTGAACAAATTTTAGGAACAGATCAAAGGGCTGGGATTCCTAGCCAAGCTCTATATGATGTTATTGCCATTGTTACAAGTGTGATATTGCTGCCTAGCTGCCTGGTGATGAGTCTCCATCCCTGGACAGGCTGTACAATCATATTCAAAAATTTTTCATAAAATACTGAACCCTTGCTGAATTTGTAACAAGGCAGGTAGATGTAGTCAACAAGACAGTAACTCAATCTGATCTTAAAGAAATTCTTATTCTAATGTTGGTTTTGATAATGCTAAGAGTGAGTGTAAAAAGGCTTTATATCCCATAAAGGCAAATGGAAGGACTTTAGGGGGTTATATAAAAATATGCCAAAACATTGGGCCTAATACTTATAACATGAACCTTCTTGCAGCTGCTCTAAAGGGCCGTAGTCCTATGATTACTAATTTAAATTGCTTTAAATGTAGGAAACCAGGTCATATGCAAAAAGATTGCCAAATCAAAACTAGTGTAAGAGCTCCATTCAGGGGCAACAATAAATCAATACCAACTCATCTGTGTCCAAAATGCCAAAGAGGGTTGCACTGAGCCAAGGAATGCCATTCTAAATATCATAAAAATGGTAGTCTCATTATTAAGTTGAGAACCTTCCAAGTGGGTCTTGCTCAAGGCCCTCAGACAAACAATATGAGCACATTTCCCAGCCTTGCTCAAATCTACCCAACGGAGCAGTTCACTCCAGCCTGTAACAGAACTTAAGACAGTTACCAAAAGCAGTACAGCTGTCAATCCTTCCTCAGCTGAAACTAAGTTTATTACTCCTTCACTGGGTATACCCAAAATTAAGAACAGGAATTATAGGGCCTATCCCAGAAATCTGAACTTTGAGCTTAAGTGTACTCCTAAAGAGTAGTAATCCAAATTATACATGTTCAATATCTGTATAAACTTCTAAATTAGAGCTTAACTGTATTTATGCTGTTTAAGTTGTCCTGGCTGCTTGCAGATTATGAACAAAAGTGTTTCAAAGAACAAGCTTATATATTACAGGTAACACAGATTCCATTAAAAATCTTAAAAACAGTAAAATCAAAGATGTGAAATGATAGAGGGCTTGAAGACAGCCATACCAAATGAACGAAAATTTTCAGTCAAATTAGTAAGCATTATGTTTCTGTTAGTGCATCATAATTCTTTTTTGTATTTGTCTGTTTGTTCAGTGTCAGTAAATATTTTGATACCTCTGGATGGTAATATTAAATTGATAAGTGAAAATTATTATAAGAGCTCTATTCAAATGGCCAAAAATTGTATAAGTGCTTATATTAATAAATAAATATGGATATTAGTTTAAAATAATAAAAATTGTTATACTCAAATTAAAGGATTATTCTAACAGGTTTGTTTAATGTTGATGGTAATTATGTGTTGTAAGAAGTTTGCCTGGAAATAGTTGCCAAAATCATTGTGGTAACTTAAGTATACAAGGTATATAGAATGTGCTTTTTTATTAAAGAAAAGAAAGTAATTTTATCACAAGATAAAATGACTGGTTATTTAAAAAAAATAAAATGTGGGAAAGCATGAATAAATACAAAAAGTGCAAAAGGCATGTGGAAAAACAATGTGGTCAAAGCTAAGTAAGATTTAAACAGGCTATCTAAAACTTTATTAAAGTTTTAATATCAAACAATGTAATAATATACATTTAAAGTTTTATTCTTTCTCAAAGTTTCTGAAGTTAGTAGTCTGTTCTGGTAAAAGTTTACAAAATTTTCTCTGAAATAATCAGTATGCAATAAAGAAAGTCTGTTTTATCAAAATAGATTTTTTGTACTTTAACCTTATCATTTCCATGAAGAAACAAGTTTTATCACTTAAAAAGAACACAATGTTCAAACCTGCTTTCTCAAATTCAAATCCTGAAACATAGCTTTTATTTCAAACTGTCACATATAAGTTGGTCTTTTACCTAAAAAAACAGTAAAATCCTGAAAATAGTTAAGTTCATGTGATATAAGTTGAATGAAGTATATTAAACTGTTGTATAATTAAAGAAATTTTCTAATTTTATAGCAATTAAAGTTATATGAATAAAAAGTTCATATGAATACTTTAAAAGTGTATAAAATTCCTGAAAATATAATAATGTTTCAATATAATAGTAAATAAAATAAGTTGTTATTAATTATAATTTTTAGTTATAACTACAAGAAGAAAGCAGCCATTAAAAGCTGCCAGGGTAGTGCATAACTGTAAAATATAATATAATAAAATAACACCACTGCAGCTTGTAGTGGTCCCAAATATTGCTATTTGTTGCAAAAAATTAATATCCAGTTATGTCACTCTCACTTTGTTTTAAATCTTCCTAAAGCTTTCTTTAATATTTTCTTAAACAAGTCAAGCCAACTCACATACCCCTTCCTGCCAAGTAGCCAAGAGTAAATTAAGTTTATATTCAACACTGTAAGGAACAGCCCCAATTCTAACTATAATGTTAAGAACAAAACCAATGCAAGTATTAAAATTACAAGTTAATTTATTACCCCACAGTCCAAATAGGAAATTCAAATTTGTTGTTACCTTTGCCTCAAACAACACAAAATAAAGAAATTGAGGTCATTCTATTCATGCTACTAAGAATTTTAAATGCTTAAGAAATAATAATTTATTCATTGGATGTCTGTTGTTGTATAATCTACTACAATTATGAATTCTGTATAATATACTTAAATACTAATCAAAACTTTAATACAATACATTGCAAACCTAAGTTATTTAATAACTTGTATACTACACATAAATGCATTTTATGAAATGTATATTGAAACCTCTTGTTTTGAATTTTGACAGTCCTGAAACTAAATATATTAAAAAACAAGTCTGGCAAGTATTGTTCAAGCCTAAAAGTAAAGCATCATGCATAAAACTTTGTTAATCAAAAAACCAATGCCTTGCCAGTTAACACTTTTCACATTTCAGGAAAAGTATTAGAAATTAAAATAGTAAGCACATCAAGGAAGTTTTGTAACAAATTAAAAAAGATAAAGTGCATTTCAACGGATGTTGTATTCCTCCCTGCGGGAGCTGCCCACTCTCCCAGGGATTGATGCATAAACTTTAAAATGTACTGTCCAGAGAGTGTTGTGTTCCTTCCTGAGGAACTGGGCCCTTTGTCAGAAATTAGCAAAATACTCACAAATTGGCATCTATAGTATCAAATTCATTAATCCTAAACACAGTCAATCAAAACTCTAGTATCAGTTGCTACTTCAACAACTCAACATTTCCCAGCTACAAGCTAAATATTGGTAAGTATATATGTACGACTGCACTATTTAACTGTCATTCTGTAACTGTTCAATACTGACTTAATCTTTTAATTAGTTATGTTATTTGTTTCTCACTCTTATTGTCAATATAAGTTTATTAAATTAAATATATATTAACATTTATCTTGTATCTATCCAGGACTCTAGCCAAAAATAAGCCAAGTATATCAGTGTATCCCATGAATTAGTAAGCCTGTGAATGTATGTATACTTATCATAAAAATTAACATTTAAACCTCTATTTATAAATTGTACAAAAACAAAACAGGTGTAAATGATGAGGTGTGAAAATAATTATATCAAGCATTTTTTAGTACAAAAACTTTAAGCCAAAGGTCAGAATCAGCAGCTGGGCATTTCTTGCAAAAATAAATAATAGATACAGAAACAAATATATTTATTGAAAGCATAAAGATAATAATCAATGGGAAAATGCAGAAATTAAGTTAGGATATAGTGTCGAGGTTTTGCTCTTATCATTACCGATAAAGATCACTTTTGTGTCCTGTCCAGATGTCTGTATCCTAGACATTAATAAGTCAAAGAAGCTGACACAAGAAGCAGAAAAGATGATAACTTCTAAAAGTCAGAATGTCAATCTAAAACAGTTATTCTTTGCTATGCTTACCTTGACAACATCAGTAGTTAGTAGTGCACCTTCACATAATTAAACATATTTGGCTTATATTATTAATTCACCTCTTTTATTTTATTTTTTTTTAAGATTTTATTTATTTATTCATTTATCCCCCCCTTGCTGCTTGTGCTCACTTGGTCAGCTAACCACGCCGTGCGGGTGGGCTTGCCTTCACCAGGAGGACCCGGGAACTGAACCCGGGGCCTCCCATATGGTAAACGGGAGCCCTACTGATTGAGCCACAGCCGCTACCCAATTCACCTCTTTTAGAATTTTTGATTTGCGGGGACAAATTCTACCCTGTTTATATTAATTAGATTTTTCATTTTCCTGGGCCCGTTGGTTCTCTCCTTCCTCTAAAACCTGAGTAGAAAGGGAAATTTATTGAAAATTTAACCTTGCATTTTCTTGAATGTCCTATCTGCCTAGTATCCATTGATCCATGTATACAGTCCCAAAATCATAGAACAAAGTGATAAATGGCATACATGCCATGTTTCATCTGAGGTTGGGATCTTTAATAATTCCTATAAAGTTTTAATGAATTGGGCCCTTATAGGGATAATGAAAACTAATGTAAACACAACCATATGTTGAAAAATTAAATTAATAATTCAATAAAAACAACTAATGAAATCTACCATTATTTTTGGAATTTTGGGGATGTCATAAGTATAAATACATCACTAAATTGGACTCATCAGGGAAGTTTTATCCCACAACTATGGGAAACTAAACTTAACAAAAAAAAGTATTTGTGGAAATTATTTTGGGAACTAGCCCAAGTTTTGACTGGCAAGGCAGTAAAACTAATATTACCAGTTTAAAAAGAAAATCCACTTAATTTCTTAAAATATGTGTTAGGGATCCCATAGTTTTTATAGTTGGAAGAGTGAGCATTAATCAAACATGGTTTTTCTGCAGCAATTGCTTCCTTTACACTTATGTATCAAAGTCTGTTTTACAAGAAAATTCTACTGTGGTTCTAATAGGAAAATGGCATCATAGAATATGGCTTTGGGTTCACATGAATCGCTGCTGGATGTCTTCCCCTGAGAACCAAATCCTTTGGCACTTTCTAAATCATTTGAAAAGAACAAAATGTTTAATTGGATTAATTGTAGCTGCTGTGTTAGGGCTTATAGGTATTATTACAGCTGCTGCTGAGGTAGAAACTGCCCTACATGAGACTATCCAAACACGACAATATGTTAGAAATTGGCAGAAAAATGCTAGTGAGCTATGGCATAGTCGGGCATTTATTGATGGGAAAATTAATAATAGCCTCAATGACTTAGAGATGGCTGTTACACAAATGGGAGATCAGGTATATGATCTGAATTTAAAACAAGGTTTTGAAATGTCATTGGAATGAAAGTGCTTTTTTTATCACTCCTCTCCCATACAATGATTCCAATTATGAATGGGAAATAATTAAAATCATTTAATAGGTCATCAAACAAGTTTTTCTATAGAAATTACACATTTGCAAAAAAGGATTTTGAGCATGTCTCAGAATCACCTTACTACGATTTCAGGTGGCAAATTTTGGCAATCAGTGACATATCAATTAAATAAAATAAACCCCTTACATTGGTGGAAATCAACCTCTGAACTTGCTAACTTCAGGGTGGTGATAATTGGTAGTCTGCTACTCTTAACTTTATTAGGATGTATTTGGAAAGCCCTGCTGTCCCACATTAATAGGGCTGAAAAAGCCAGCCATGCTAATAACTTGAATCTACTTTATACCCTTGAATCTCAAACCCCAGTGCATGGAGCTGGCTAGTGGCCAGGGATGGGTAAGATCTTCTGAGGAGGGCAACCTAAGACTGGCACAGTCACCCTGGACAAAAAACAAAAAAAAAGGAGTTGTTGGAAAAGATGCTGAGAGCCAGACCATAATGGGTTAAGCATTTTAAAAGCATATTTACTGTAAGAGAAACATTAGTAAATGTCTCCAAGGACACTGCATACTGCAAACATCAGTGGGAGGAGCCAGATCAGAATGAACACACCATTAAGATGTTATGGTCTGAATTCCCAAGAAAGATTGTCTGGAAATACAGAAACAAGCAGCCCTCTCACGTACCAAGCTGTGGAACTAGTGAAGGATGCCCTAATTTTGTTATCAGCTTTGTGGTATAAAAAGCATCTTCAGCCTAAAAATATTTGCCTGCATTGCACATGGAGTGAGGTCCCCTCATCCCACACTTTCTTTGGATCATTCCTGGCACCGTCTACCTCCAAGGTGAATTACAAGAATCTGTGTTCAATTTGTTACTACTAATTTATGCATCAGAACAAGAGTTTTCTGTTAGTTTATGTAAAAATGGGCTTTCCACTTATTTGAAATTATCCTGGTTGTTTTCGCTGGTTCTTCAATACATTAAAATCTGGGTAAGCATTTAAAAAATTACCATTTTAAAAATAATGCTGCCCATTATTGTAGCATTTTCTTCTAAGGCACCATAACCATTTATATTTTTTCAGTTTCTTCACCTAATTCTGATATGGATTCAAGTTTAAGAGCCACAGAATTACAGTGGCCTGCTTTCTACTTAACTCCAATTTTCCTTATTATTTTAAATCAGAGATGATCCTTTCAAAATTTGGAGATATACTTCTAATCTCAAGTATTTTAAGAAGTTAAAAGAGATATTTATAGTCTTAAGTTGTACTCCAATATTTTTCTCATATGTGATAGGCTGTGGGATGGATGAAACTAGAGAATACATGTATTTACAAACAGAAATGTGTACCCAAAATGAATCTGCAAATGCAGATAATTTTGAGGAAGGAGGAATGGCGGTTGAGGCTAGAGAAGGAATTTTAGTGTTTGCCATAGCAGACATAAATTATTTTTATAATCTTTGCATGGATAATTTGGTTATCATTTAAAAGAAATTATGAAAATAGTACACAATGAAATCATACAAAGTGGTTGATTTGAAGGTAGTGATTTGTATCTGCAACATTACTGGGTGTGGGTGCACTTCCCCTCAATCTTTGCAAATATAGTCACTCATAAAGAATAGTGCTCTCTCCCTTTGGCATCATCTCCAGCTGTCTGGACAGGTGGAGCCCTCACTCAGCAGAAGTGAGCACAGAGCATGAGGAACATGGATGCGACCATGTGAAGGCCACGCTGCTCTCTTCAGGTGTCTGGTTAGAGGGCTGTTAGCACCACAGCAGAAGACGGACCTCCTGCTGCTTACTCCTCAGGTTAGACCTGCTAGAGTGACTCACATCACTAAATGAGGCTGTAAGTGCTGACCAGGGCTCTTCCCCTGTACTCCTTTGTGGAACCTGAACCTATGATGATGGTTTTCAATTGGGTTCTGAGAGCTTGATTCCCTCTCTGAACTGCAGTGAACTCATGTTATATTCCAGCTTCTTCAGGTGTACATCAGCTTCTTCCCATCCAACCCTTCCATTCTCTTCTGGGATTGAAGAGGTTTACATCATTTTCAACAGTGTTGAAAATTATATATTTAATTAATCTGAGAAATATCTGACATCTACACCCTCTGAGATTTTCTGCAAACATTGCACTCTCTCACAACCTCACTTCTATTCTTGTAAGCCCTAGGTCCCAGAACTTTCTGGGATTCCTGTACTATTTATTAGGGTCACTGGCCTAATGTTTCTCATTCTGGTGGTATTTCTGTGGTCAATGCTGTAATGTGAATTTTGACATTTCTTTCCTGACACCGACATGTTTCATCTTGGCATTGCTCTTTCTTCAGCTGCCCCAAAATTGGAGATGATAAATGTTGAAGTGGAATCAGGACACCTGAGACTATACCTGAGACCCAGGAGGGATACAGTAAGATCAGCTTTCTCAGAGGGTCCAGGCTGGATGCCAAGGGAAGGAGGGAAGGGCAAAAGGAGCCAGAGCAGGGAGACTCCTCTGTGTGCCCTGATTTCTCTGCTGCACTGGGCCACAGGTCCCATGATTTTATCTGCCCCTGCCCATCTGGCCAACCACTGCCTGAGGAAGGTACATCATACTGGGGTATCTGTGACTTTATAGTAGTCCCCAAACCCTGTGACACCCCTGCCTATCTCCCTGTCTTGCAGGCCTTCCTGGTTAAGAGCACTTCCCCCTCCATCTTACCTGTACTCATTCCTGCCTAGTCTGGAGATACCCACAGTTTAAAGGTGATATCACTGAGCATCAGCATCACACAGCTGTTTGGGAACAGGGCAGCTCTCCAACTCTGCATCATCAGCTGTTTGAGTTTCCCAATGCTGCCAATGCAAAATATCAGAAGTAGATTGGCTTTTATTGGAATTTATTAAGTTCAAAGCTTACAGTTCTGAGGCTGTGAAAATGTCCACATCAAGTCATCATCTAAAATGCTGTCTTAGGCAGGGTAAACTGCTGCAGGAATCCTACCAAGGCAAAATGTTGGGCCTGCCTGTCCCTCTCTGCCTTCTCCTCCAAGCACACTTTCTCCCAGAGCTCAGCAGTGGCACATCAGACACAATTGCTCACATCTCTCCCTTCTCCTATGGACTGGATGTCTTCAGCTTCAAACTGCTCCATGACTACAGCCTCTGGCCTCTCCCTCAGGCTCTCAGGGTTTCTGTGTCTCTCCACAGCTGTAGGAGATCTTTGATCCCTCTCCCACATGGCAGGGTAAACACGGCAGCACTCTTCTCTGTGTGTTCCATGTATGTAGGACTTCAGCACAATGATTGGGGTCCATTCTGGTGCAAGAAAAGTAATCATAGGCCCTTAACTAAACTAAAGCATTCTAACAAAAAGTGCCCTAATCAAAAGTTCCCTTATCTGAATCTAACCAAAATGTCCTACATAAAAAAGGCTTACACACATAACAATAGGTTAGTAAGAACATACTTCTCTGGGGCCCACACAAGACTCAAATGATGACATTAACCCAGGGCACAGGGATCAGGATGGGTCTCCTAAGTCTGGGAGAAATGGGAACTCCTGCGCAGTGGCTGTACTTTGGGTATGGCAATCATTGAGCAAAATGGGGTGATGACCAACATTGCAGTGGTCCCTAGAAAGGTCCCAGGAAGAACAAAATATACTGTGCTTTCTCCACCAAATCTTAGGTCCAAAATCATGTGTGTAACTCAGAGTTGAGCCATCATTCCCATCCCCAGAGCCAGGGTGCACAGATTTTGCCTGGGGTGGGGAGGGAACAGGCTGTAAAACTAAAAGCCCCTAATTTCTTCTCTAAAGAACTGATTAAATTTACAACAGGATGGAGAAATTCGACCCTAAGGGTGCTCTCAAAACATTGGAGATCATAGACGGCCTGAGATTTAATTCATCTCAGTGCTTCAGGAAGAAATGAAATAAATATTATTACAGATGAGCAAAAACTAATAAAGCTTGATAGAAGCAACTCACTTTAAAGGAATGTAAAAGAATATTCTTCAGGCAGAAAAAATATTCTCAGAAAGTTCAAGATTCAGGATGGATTGAAGAACAATATTTGTTAATTAAATTCATATACTAAATGACTATTGAATGGATAAAGTAATAATGATATCCATGCCCTAGTACATCAATAAAGTGTTCAAATACACCATAAAATAATATATAGCATAAGATGGGTATCTGGATATGTAGCAGTTTGATATCATTATACATTCCAATAATGTTTATGGGACGATGCTTGTAAACTGGTCTGTTAATCTGGGCATGATTAAGTTATGATAAAGGCATTGACTGGTTCACTGTCTGTAGGGGACTTGAGGCCTGCCCATTAGTGGCCGGGGCCTCACACATAAAAAGACATGGCAATGGACAGAATTAGAGTAGTTTTTGATGTTGGAGTTCTGATGAGCAAGGACAGGAGGCCCCGGGGAAAATAGAGAAGCCATTCACCTGACTGTCCACAGCTGGCCTTGTGGAGAGTGGCAAAGCTTAGAGAGCCTCATAGACTACAGCTGACCTTGAGGAAGAAACAGAGGAGCTGAGCCTAGGGAGAAACGCAGCCCTGGGAAGAGTGAAACAAAATAAACCTGAACCCTAGCAAATGTCAGCAGCTTTCTTGCTCCAAGACAGGGTCACAGACTTTGGTTAAAGAAGAAATTTATACTTTATGGCGTGGTAACTGGAAGCTTCTATCCCAAATAAATATCCTTTATAAAGACCAAGTGATTTCTGGTATTTTACATCAGCACCCCTTTGTCAGACTAATACAAGATATAAAATGTTTTAAAATACATTATTTCACAAGTCTATAACAAATAATAAGTGTGGATTTGTGACAGCAAGCAAAACTGTTATAATTTCCCTGGTAAACTTTACAGAATATTAAATAGTGCATCTCATCCAAGTAAATAGAAGGAAAAAATTGAATAAAAATAGTCAGTCCAAAACAAAGTGTCAGGATTTCCTGGGTTGCAATTTTGGCCTTTGTTCTGGGGCCACGTTACTCGTGCATCTTTGCAAACTCTGCCTTTCTTATCCTTCAGAAGCCTGAATGTTCCAGGGTTAATCTATGGGGTGTTGTTTTGTCCCCGTCATTCATCCTGTGCTGTATCACTTCCCCATTTCCTAGTTATGAAGTCACCAAACTGGATATGATGCTGATTTGAAGTAAGAAGAGCCTGGAATGATAGGACAAATAAAAAGGAGACATTGCTTCACTTTCCAAATTGGACAATTAGATGATTGTTATTGGGTCTTTCCTCTTTTCTAATGAGTGCATTCAATGCTATAAATTTCCCTCTAGGCACTGCTTTTGCTGCATCCCAAAAACTATGAAGAAGCATAGGACATTAAGAAGCAGAAAGAACCATATAACAAAAGCCTGTGAGTGAAGCTATATACACTTCCACAGTAGTACAGACTTAAGATGAAAGCAGAGAATGTAAGAAAGTTGGGAACATCTTTTCTCTGACCAAAAGCATTGTTTCCTCAAAATAACACTTCTGTGAATGTAACTTTACTTGGAAGGAATTTGCCCCACATTGTAGTCCTCTCCTATAAGTGTAATGAGTGTGAAGTTTTCTTGGAAATTCAACCTCTTGAGATATCTGAGAATTAATCCTTCAGAGAAACCATTTGGGATTTCATGAATTTCAGAAAGCTAGAGTCACATCAAAGAAACATGCAGGAGTAAAACCCTGTGCATGTAAGGAATATTGGAAATTCTTCAGCCAGGCATTAAATCTCATTGAGCATGAAATATTCATACATTAGTTAGTATTGTAATATATATGGGAATGCTTCCATAAGAAACAAAATCTCATGGAATATGGGAAATTTCAAACTAGAGACAAACCATATTAGTGTCCTGAATGTAGGCTGTTCTTTACTATCATTTTTCACTCCTCATTTTAAAAGCCATTCAGGGGAACAAAGATAGAAGTGTCATACATGTGGGAAAGTTTTCAACTTGACAGAAAACCTCTTTATTCACCAGAAAATTCTTCCTGAAGAGAAATCATGTATTTGTGGGAAAGCTCTAATTCAAATGTCAAATCTCAGATACAAGGGATTTCCTACTGCAAAGAAAAGGTATACACATAGGTCATGTGAAAAAGCCTTTAGGTACAAATCATACCTCACAGAACATGAAAAACTCATATTAGAGAGAAACAAAATGAATGTAAAGAATGCAAAAAAGCCTTCAGGTGAAAGCAATCATTCATTAAACACCAAAGCATTCATTCTGGCGAAAAACCCTATGTATGCAATGAGCGTGGCAAAGAGTTCAACCAGAAGGAAAACCTCGTTCACCATCTGAGAATACATACCAGAGAGAATCCCTATGAATGTGATGGATGTGGGAAAGCTTTCATTCATAAATCAAGCCTCATTACACACCAGAGAAGACAAACTGTACAGATCCCCTATATATGTAAGGAATGTAGGAATGCCTTCAGAAGCAAATCAAATCTCACTGACCATGAGAAATTTCATAGTGGAGGGAAACCCTGTACATGTAAGAAATGTAGGAAATGTAGGAAAGCCTTCAGCCAGATGCAGTATCTCATTAAATATTACAACATTCATACTGGAAAGAAACCCTGTGAATGGAATGAATGTGAATCTCCAAAGAATCTCCACCTCCAGTCTGTGCAATTTGTTGCCAATATTTTAAGGAAGGAGATGTGACTGTGCAATTCAGGATGTCTTTTTTCTTGAGGAAAAGTGCACTTGCTGTTTGTTCTGAGATCTGCTCCCCCCACACCTTCTTCCACACTCATGTGTGTTCATTTTGTTACCACTAATTCATTCATCATAACTCAAGATTTCTCTGAGTTTATGTAAAGATGGGCTTTCCAATTATTTCAAATTAACCTTCTTGTTTTCACTGGTTCTTCAATCAATTACATTTTGGGTAAGCATTTTAAAAATTACCATTTTAAATATAATGCTGCCCATTATTGCAGCATTTTCTTTCGTTTATTTCTTTTTTTATTGCGGGTAAAAATAAAAATTTTCACAATACATACTAATATTTGTAAAATTATATATAAATATATATGCATATATGTGCATTAGCTTACATAAATGTTATTTCTTTACATATATATATATATATATATTAAAGGTGCTTAGATTACCTAAATATTTCACAGAAATTACAGGGATTCCCATGTTTCCCACCTCCCACACCTCCCACTACATCCCAAACAATCATCCTTCATCATTTTGGCACATCACCCACTATGGATATACACATTCTGGGGCCTTGCCACCAAACATAGACCACAGTTGACATCGTAGACCACACTGTCTATGACACAGTTCTGCATGCTAAATGCTGATGTAAAGTGGATTACATCCATCACCGCAATGCCACTTATAAAATCTCCCAAGTCCCTAAAAGGCCCCTGAATTTCAACGTCCCTTCCCCTCACTACCCCGAAAGCATCCTATGGCCACCAACTCCACCTCACTGTTATAATTTCTTCCATTGCCTGAATTACAATATGTCTACAACAGAATACCATTAAGTCCACTCTACTCCATAGCTCTTCCAGCAATCCTCAGGGACTGGGATGGTGATGTCCACTACATCTCCAAGTGGGAGAGGGCTTATATCCCATGGATACAGTGTATGGGATTATCATGCCTGCAGCTGCAGGCCCTCTCCATTCCCTGGGATGGCCGTTGCCCATTGACATCTCCAAGCCAGGTGACTTGGAGGAGCCCATTTTGCTGTAGGGTAGGAGTTGCAGCTCCACCATGATTCCAGGCACACCTGACACATAGGTAGACCAGAGACTTCAATCTCTGAAAGTATACCTAAAAACTCCAGCATCACATATAGGTTTGAATAGAATGGACTGATGGACCATATGCAGGGAGGACTTATTTGAGTCCAACTCTGTCATTCTCAGGAGCACAGATTCCAAATTAGAGTCTACTAATAAGGTAACAATCTCTGTGGCTATTCTCACTCAAATAGAACCTGAGTATTTCCGGAGCCCTCAGGAGCCCCTCTGTGTGGTGATATCCAGTTTGGTGTTTTATGAGATCCTACTGAGGTGTGCATAAGCGTTACCTCTGGGATGACCTCCCGACTCTCTTTGAAGTCTCTCAGCCACGTGAACTCATTTCTCTTTACCTTTTCCCCCTTTATTCAAGAACTTCTTCCAATCATGTTGCAAGGTGCCACATGGTATTAATACCTCATTGCCAGGGAGCTTCATCCCCGGGAGTCATGTCCCACATTGGGGGGAAGGTAATGCATTGATATCTTGAGTTTGGCTAAGATAGGTCACATTTGAGCAACAAGTAGGCTCACAATTGGCAACACGTAGGCACACCCTAACAGTAGGCTAAGTTTCAATTACAAGAGCAAGGACTCATAAGGCTAGTCATCAATAACAAGCACCCATCAGTGGGCCATCCTCTTTTGCCAGACACTGCTCCTGCATTCATGGGACTGTTGCTGCCCTCTTGGAGAATGTGGCAGAGCTCTCCAGACTGGGATTTCAGATTCTATCATTTACTGAGCGATTGTCTACAAACCGTTAACCTGCCCCATCCCTTGATCATTTGAACAATTTCATATATCTTTCATGTATATTCAGATGTATTTACTACCATGAATCCCCCATCCCAGACACCCCCCACCAATGATCCTCTGCAGCCCCCAATTTAACCCTTCTGTGATCTAAACCTTCCTTGAACATGAAGCCCATATAACAACCAAATACAATTAATAGGATAAAGAAATAATAATGATGAGCTTAAATGCAAGGGATAAATACAAGAAACTCAGAAGAAAAAAAAACTAAACTAAAAATAATTATAAATAGTGGATTGAGACATTCAAAAAATAGGAAAAAAAAACAAAAAAAATTCCCTTTTTAAAAAACATTATTCTTTTTTCCTTTTATCACTGTATTATTGCATGTCTAGTGTACCATGACACATTCCCCCTATCATTCCCCAGTGTCTCCCAAATTTTCATTGAATTTTCAAAGAAGTTTTAGGTCACAGTAAAGTCACACATGGAATACTAGAGACTCCCACATACCCAACTTCCCTCCCACTTCCCCAACCCATATTAAAATCTTTTTTAGAAATGGATGTTAGCATTGTTATAACTCTTATACAGATAGTAAAATATAGCAAGTAAATATTTTCAGTAGTTTACAGTATAGTTCACAATTTAGACGGTACAGTTTAATCATTTTGATGATATTTATCATGTCCTGTGTCCATTACTGTAAAGTATTGAAAAAGCTTTTCCATGACCACTAAATACCCCATTTGATCTTAACTGTTCCTTCCTCCCCATCCCCCCTGGGTTCTATGACACTCCCCTGTCTTGACTCATGGAATGACACGATTCATAGATACATGCCCTAGGTATTCCAGACTGACCTTCCTAATCTAACCATCTGTCATCCCTGTGCCACCACACCAGTAATATCACTACCCATCTCTCCTATCTTTCAATATGCATCTGATTTCTTCTTTGGACCATACTTGGGAGCAGTTGAAAAGGAAACAAGACCACACGAATTCTCCCCAGCAGGAACCCTAAACTTATAAAATATGTGTGGTCATTAAAAACCCAGAGCCCCATCCAGACCTAATCGGGGAATGGCACCACTCATCCTGGGAAAAGGTCAATCACTTCTCTGCCCCATGCTGAGATAATAACAGCAAATATCTGCTTCTGTAACTCTGCTTGCTTGTTTTTCCAGAAACCAATATAGAAATGTATATGTTTAAACCTATCAATCCTGTCTCTTGGCACACATGGGAAAGTTTGGAGCATGTGGGAATAAAGTCTATAAAGGCTGCAGCCTCCAGATTTTAGGCACGACTCTTAATAAAGAGCACACAACGGCCGTTAAAAAGGTTCCATTAAATTTTTCTCCTGGGAGTTGTTATTTATATGAAGTGTTCCACTTCATTCTGGAGGCTCCAGCAAGACAGACTGGAGCCGGCCACACTGAGGCCTTCAGGGGGAAGGCTTCTGAGGAAGGTTCCTCAGCCCTGGTATGTCCTCAGACTGGCCAGAAACTACACTGGTGATCATTAAATCAACCTAAGGAACCACCAGTTCTGTTCTGTTTTGGTAAGTCTGGATCCAGGAGAGGCCATTTGGCTGCCAGATGTGCCTCTATTCCTACGGCCTGGCCACCGGGTTAGACGTCACCTGGGACCTCAGAATAGGCTCAATGTTCATGTGTCTGTGTGTGTAGCTGTCTGTCTGTCTGTAATGTTTCTGCTCACTTTCTGTTCTGTGCTACTTTTGATTGTTACTATGGGTCAATCCTCCTCTTGTCCTACCACACCCCTTGCCTGTTTTCTAAAGAACTTTCAGGAATTCAAGAAAGCAGTGGCTGGATATGCAGCCAAGGTCAACCCAGGGTTGCTACGAACCCTCTGCAAATTGGAGTGGCCCACCTTTGATGTGGGCTGGCCATCTGAAAGAACGACGTACCTCCCAAAAGTCTACAGCATCTGGAGGTTCATCTATGGCAAACCTGGTCACCGGAACCAGATTCCTTACATTGATATGTGGATAGATCTTCTTACAGACACTCCAAAGAAACTAAAAATTTGCCTTGCAGGACAAAGGTGCCCAGCGCAGCCAAAGCTCCAAATTCCGTTGAAAGCTCCCGTTAAGAACCCCAGTCTTTTGATCCTGCAAGATGCCCCTGTTGAACCACCCTTTCACCTACCCAACCCCCAGTCTACCTCTCATCCCCCTCCATCTGGCCCCATCCCATCCACTCCTCCTCCTCTCCCTCTAAACCAATCATCTACAGACAGCCTATACCCTCCACTGCCCACAACCACTGATGCCTCTCTAACCAGCCCTCCCCATATGTGAAGGGGCACCCAGTATCAGTTTTCTACATATCCCTGCAACTTGCCTGACTCAGTCCCCTTACTACCCCCACCCCAAGCCAGTCCAGGCCTGTGTGATGAAGGTCTCCTGTTCATGGTATATGCCCCCGTTTCATCTACAGACCTGTATAACTAGAAAAATCAAAATCCTCCATTCTCAGAAAAACCCCATGGCTCAATTTCTCTCCTAGAAATTACCTTTTTCACACATAATCTCACCTGGGGTGACTGCCAGCAACTGTTACAGGTCCTATTCGCTTATGAGAAGAGAGATCATATCTGGAGGGATGCCAACACAATACTTCCCCTACCCAAATAAAAACTGTGTTCCCCTCTACCAGACCAGACTGGAATTACAATCAGGATCAAGGTAAGGAGACTCTCAAATGGTTTCACGAGACTCTCCTATGTGGCCTTCGAGCTGCTGCCAGAAAGCCAATGAATCTAAGGTGAGTGAAACCGCCCAAGCCCGAATGAGTCACCCTCTACCTTTTTATAGCGTCTAATGGAGACCTACAGAAATTACACCCCTATAAACCCTGAGGCACCTGAAAATCATAGGGCTATAAATATAGCATTTGTATTGAAGGCTGCTCCTGATATACAAAAGAAAATGCAAAGCCTAGAGAGGTTTGAAGGGAAGATATTATCAGAATTGATGGAGATGGCACAGAAAGTGTATAACATTAGGGAGGATGGCGATACACTAAAAACAAAGAAGGTGGCAAAGGTCCTGCTGAGCACAATGGTGTCAGAGTGTGCTAGGGCCTCATCCTCCCATGGATTTTCTGGGAACCAGAGAAAGCCAAGGCAAGGTAGACCAGGACTGCAAAAGGACCAGTGTGCTTACTGCAAAGTAAAGGGCACTGGGAAAATGAATGACCCTGATACCAGGCAGACCCCAGCCCAGTCCTGCAGTTCCTAGATTGATTGGGCCAGGGTTTTGCCAGACCCCCAGGAGCTCATTGTGAAACTAACAGTCGGGGGCACCTCTGTTAACTTCCTGGTTGATTCGTGGGCTACATACACTGCCCTAAATTTGGACCCTGGTCCCTTGTAAGCTGAAAATAATCTGGTTCAAGGGGCCACTGGGAAGATACACTGTTATCCCTGGACCACCACTGGGACCATTAATCTTGGATCTGGGACTGTCACCCACTCTTTCCTTGTTATGGCCAACTGTCCCTACCCTTGATGGGAGGAGACTTGCTACAAAAATTGAAAGCCACCATCTCTTTCGGGGATGGTGAGATGAAACTAAATTTCAGCACTCAGGCCAGATGCTCCTAGTAACATGGTCTATGTCAGAAGAATATCTCCTTACAGGCCTAGAAACACCACAAGTGGCTAATCAATTGCTGCAAGAGTTCCAGCACCTGGTTCTGGGAGTCTGGGACAAGACAAACACCCCGGGTTGGCTAAGCATCAGGCCCCCATGGTAGTGAAAGTACTCAGCACATCTCTCCCCATCCGGGTATGGCAGTATGCAATCAGCCACAAAGCCATGACTGGAAAAGAAAAACACATCAACCATCTACTCAATGCAGGTATTCTTGTTCCTTGACAGTCCCCTGGAACACCCCCTTACTTCCTGTGCAAAAGCTGGGGAACACAGATTATCAGATGGTACAGGATCTTAGAGAAGTAAATAAGAGGGTTGAAACAACACACTCTGCCATCCCTAACCCATTACACACTTCTAAGACAGCTCTCTCTGGAACATACTACCTACACTGTCCTGGATTTGAAAGATGCATTCTTTTCTATACCTGTGGCACCAGTTACCCAGCCTATTTTTGCCTTTGAAGACCCTCGGCCCAGGGGATGTGGCAGCTGACATGGGCCAGGCTTCCGCAAGGATTCCAAAACAATCTCACCTTGTTTGGAGAGGCTCTGGGGCGAGAATTGCATCCCTTCAGAGAGCAGCATCCTGGTGTTACCCTACTTCAGTATGTAGATGTAGCTCCTTCTAGCTGCATCAGACTCAGACTTGCAAAGTGGCAACTCTCAGCTTACTCAAAGCCTTAGCAGAAATGGAATATTGTGTATCTGCCAAAAAGTCTCAGCTCTGCTCCCACACTGTAACATATATTGAATACATCTTAGAAAAAGGGGAGGGGTGACTTTCACATGACAGGATACAAGCTCTATTGGGCATCCCTGAGCCAACCTCAAAATGACACATACATGAATTTCTTGGCAGGGTGGGATATTGCAGACAGTGGATCCCCAGATTTGCAGCAGGAAGATTTTACATGCCTGAAGACAGCTCTGATGAGTGCCCCCACCCTTGGGTTACCTGACTTGTCCAAACACTTTCATATATTTATTGATGAATGTCATGGTGTTGGCAAAGGAGTCTTTTTTTTTTTTTTTAAAGATTTTATTTATTTGTTCATCTATCCCCCCCCCTGCTGCCCGCGCTCGCTGGGTCAGCCAACCACGCAGTGCGGGCGGGCCCGCCCTCACCAGGAGGCCCCGGGAACCGAACCCGGGGCCTCCCACATGGCAAATGGGAGCCCCACTGACTGAGCCATAGCCGCCTCCCGGCAAAGGAGTCTTAACACAGGCCATTGGACCTTGGCACCAACCAGCAGCATACCTCTCAAAAAACCTGGACTATGTAGCTGCCAGATGGTCCAGCTCTCTCAGTGCCATCACAGCCACTGCCCTTTTAGTTAAGGAAGCCTCTAAGTTAACCTTTGGCCAAAATCTGGTGGTAACGGCCCCACATTCTGTAGAAGCCCTCCTCTACAGTCCCCCAGACTGCTGGATATCTAATGCCAGAATCACGCAATATAAAGGGTTATTGTTGAACCCACACTATTTGGTATTCACAAAAACGGTGGCATTAAATCTGGCCACCCTGATCCCTGACTCTAGTGCCTCCCCAGTGGCCCACAACTGCTTATACTTGCTGGAAACCATGATGGTGCTATGCCCAGAACTCATCGATGTGCCATTGCTGGAGGCTTCCCATAATCTCTAAATAGATGGCAGTTATTTTAAGGATGGAGTCCGTTATGTGGGAGAAACTCTAATAGAGACACTCAAAACTATCTGGGCTCAATCTTTAAGCCATGGCATCTCTGCCCAAGGGCCAAATTAATAGCCCTTACTCAGGCTTTAAGATGGGCAAAAGGCCAAACTGTCAATATTTACATGAACAGTCGCTATGCCTTTGATACAGCCCATGTACACGGTGCACTGTACCAGAGTGAGGATTTCTAAGATCTGGAGGAAGAGATAAAAAATGGTGCGCAAGTCCTGGCATCATTAGAAGCCATTTGGTTCCCTGATCAAGTAGCCGTTTTTCATGGATGAAAACATGGATGAAGCCCATCCCCCTCATCCATGTACTAACCCTCCTTTATTGCATCAAAACCCAGAATCTAGTCTGGGTACGGAATCTCCAAGCGGGAACACTCGAGCCACGGTGGACCGACACATATGTGGTGATCCTCACAACACCCATGGCAGTAAAAGTCACAGGGAAAAGACACTGGACACATGCGTCACAGGTAAAACTTGTCAGGTCCGGTACGGTGGACTCAGAGGCAGAAAAGTGGACAGTCAGAAGAACAGAAGACCCCTTAAAGATCAAGATTCACTGAACGAGTTAAGACTAACGGTGGGGAAGACGGAGGGATATGGCAACAGCCTGGAATATGAGTTTGCTGCTCCTCTTGGTCATTAGCGTGTGCACCAATAGTTTTTGATTAACCTCCTATAATTGGAGTATTATAAGGACAAGGGACAGAAAAGTTCTAAATGTCACTCAAACTACTGGGAAAAATCTCACCCTCTCTTTCGACCTGTGTACCCTCCTTGGGGAGAATTGGAACAACCTAGACATACAGCCAGATGGCCCTCCTGCAGGTCGTGGATGTGGAGACAAATATTTAGAAAGAGGTCTAACTCAGGCCAAGCACTATACCTGCCCCGCAGACGGAACCCCAGAATGCCATAGTCGAGGGCAGCACCACTGTGCTCAATGGGCTTGTGAAACCTTAGCCCCATGGACTTCCAGAGATACTGCAATCAGTCTCTTCAGGGGAGAACAGCCCCAGAACCCAACCATAGGGTCTGGTAAGCCCATTCACATCCGTATCGATTATGTCTGATTAGGAGGAAAAACATGGGGCCTCAGACTATATGTAGTTAGTCAAGACCCTGCAGCTGAGTATACCATGCAACAGGGTATTCTAAAACCCCCTCCACCCAATCTGGTGGGCCCCAACTGGGACATTGTCCTTAACCCAGAACCGGTAATTCCACCCAAAAGAAAACCAGGACCCTTAAGGACCCCCAAACAAAAAACCCCCAGAATCCCCTTGTTGTCAATGTTGTACTCTGTCTTCACTTTCTTAAATGAGAGCCAGCCAAATGCCACTAACTATTGCTGGTTGTGCCTAAACCCCCCACCCCATTGTTACATTGGAATAGGAGTAGATGGAAGCACTATCCCCAATACATCACTGTATGTTCAAAAGTTATCAGTAAACGAGGGCCAAAGTTTATGTAAATGAGGTCATAAGCCAATTCTAACTCTGGGGGACTTACAAGGTAATGGCACCTGTTTCAACCCCTCCTCAAGCAAAATCAATGCAACCTTCCTAGGACCCAATGTTCGTCAGTTGTTTTCTCTGACAAAACTTATGAATTCTATTATTGGAAAGCCCCCAATGGCATCTGGTTCACCTGTACCAAAGAAATCTCCCCTTGTCTCTCCCCCCAAACCTTGTCACAATCTAAGACTGAAAAAGACCCAGTCGTTTGAATCCTGGTGCATATCGCATATCATCCCACAGGTATACTGGCATTCAGTTGAAGGTGGCTGCGAGCATTTTAGAACTATGAGTCAGTTTAAATGTGTTCCTATTCTCATTCCCATTATGGTCAGCCTAGGGATCGGGGGTTCAGCAGCCTTGGAATGGCAGCCATGACCACTGGTAAAGAAAATTTTAACACCTTATCCACTCAAGTTGACTTAGACCTAAAAAAGTTAGAAAAATCAGTTAGTCATCTCGAAAATTCCTTATCCTCCCTGGCCAAAACGGTTCTGCAAAATAGTCGTGGGTCAGATCTATTATTCTTAAAAGATGGAGGACTATGTATAGCCATAAGCGAAACCTGCTGTTTCTATGCTAACCACTCAGGAGTGAGAAAAGAAAGCCTCTCATTAGTCAGTAATAGGCTATAGGAATGAGAAGAACTCAGAAAAAAAAAGTACAAACTGGTACAATAGCCTATATTCGTGGTCTCCATGGCTAACTACCTTAATCACCACTCCTGCAGACCCACTTGTCCTCATTATGGTAGGATTTATAGTGGGCCCTCTTTTCATTAACTGTTTCAGTTCCTATATTCAAAAAAGAATACAGGCAATAAAACTAATGGTGCTGCACTCTCACTACACACATCTTGCTACTGATGCAGAGGAAATTGTTTGACTAAAGCCATTACAGGAGCAGGGAATGAAAAGGAAACAAGACCACACCAATTCTCCCCAGCAGGAACCCCAAGCTTATAAAATATGTGTGGTCGTTAAGAACCCAGACACCCATCTGGGCCTAATGGAGGAATGGTGGGACTTATGTTGGAATGGCACCACTCGTGCTGGGAAAAGTTCAATCACTTCCCCCCCAGCTGAGATGCTAATAGCAAATATCCACTTCTGTAACTCTGCTTGCTTGCTTTGCTCAGAAACTTATATAGCAATGTATGTGTTTAAACCTACCAATCCTGTCTCTTGGCACATGCAGGAATATTGGGAATGTGTGGGAAGAAAGTCTATAAAGGCTGCATCCTCCAGATTTTAGGCGTGACTCTTACTAAAGAGCACACCACGCCATTAATAAAGATTTCATTAAATTTTTCACCTAGGAGTTGTTGTTTATGTGAAGTAGGATAATAGTAATATTGATAAAACTTAGAAGAGGGGCCAAATAGGGCTTAGTGAAATGAATATTAACTTGTGTAGGCAGTGTACTGTTACATGAAAAAAAAAGTGGAGTACCTACAATGGGCTGGGGAACCAAATAGAGGAATATACATATAATGATTTAGAAGGCTAGAATGATGAGGAGGGAAAGGAAGAGTAAAGACAAGGCTAAAAGGAAAAAGCTAATATTTATAAAATAAGAAGAAAACAAAATAGATAGAAAAAAAATGGTCCCCTTACATTGTGGGCTAATGAAAAAGCATAGTGTCTAAGAATCTCAACAGAAAGCAGAAGGCAGAGAGCTGAAGGAAGGATAAGAGATAGCTTGGGGTACAATATCAATAAGAGAGAGCATAGGAAATCACTGAAGAAGAAGAACAGCAAAGAAGAGATAAGCTAGGAACACGTAATTTTTTTAAAAAATGAAGGAAAACAGAAAAGGAAGAGAAAAGAGTAAAGAAAATCAAGAGACAATGAAAAAAAAACAGAGAAAAACCAAACAACCAAAATAGCAAGAAAACAAAGCTATGGATGAAGTGTTACTTCTAGTGTCCTTGCCGATCCTCTCAGCCTACTTGTGTTTTTCAATTTCCCTTCTGGATTCTCTCTGAAGGTTTTGAGGCACATTTTCAGTATTAAACTAAATTAAGAGCAGGAATTCATTTTTTAAACTGACTGTCTATTTTTTTTTTCTTTTTGGCGATATAAGGGCCCCAAAAGTTGTTCTCTGCTAGATCACTCCCTTCACCAAGGGGGCACTAAATAGGCTATGGAAACTAATCAAGCCCTTCCCACTTCCTGCCCCCCCATGGGAGTGAAGCTATGATGCTTGTCAGGGCAGAGTAACAAAATTGTCTGACTCCACCCCTTCTGGGGCCAGGCCTCTGTGTCAAAGTTCTGTTGTGTAAATCAGGTTTCCTCAGCAGGTTCGCCTCTCTCCTAAGTCTGGCTCTGCTTCAAGCCAGCTTATGTGATCCCCAAGGCTATGTGGGTTTCCAGGCAGCCAAATCCACAAAAGTTAAACCCCTCTACACCTTCTGTCAGAGCCCTCCTTCCCTGAGATTATGGTGCCTCAAACCAGGAGCATGAGTCACGGTTGCAGGACTCATGGTTGAAACCAGCTATTTTCCCTGTGGGTGGGCTCAGCCATCTGAGGAGCCCACAGGGAGGTTCAAAACTCAAGAATTTCCACCGATCACTCCACGCCATCGATATGCCCGCAGCTAGGTGACCCAAGCTTCTCACTCCATATGCTGAAAGCACAGAACATTAGGCAGGACCCTTCCCAAATTGGCCATCCCCAGAGAGCTATTCAGTGAGTATCTTCCTAAACTGATGCTATCTTGCCCCTCTCCTGTAGCATTTTCTTTTAAGGCACCCCAATGGTTTATATTTTTTTCTGTTTTATCACCTGATTCTGATGTGGATTCAAGTTTAACAGCCACTGAACTACAGTTGCCTGCTTTTTACTTAACTACAATTTTCTTTATTATTTAAAATCAGAAATTATCCTTTCATAATTAGACGATATACCTCTAATCTCAAGTATTTTAAGAAGTTAGAAAATTTATTTATATTTTTATGTTGTACTCCAATATTTTTCTCATATGTGATAAGCTATGGGATCAACAAAACTAGAGAATGCATGTATTTACAAACAGAAATGTGTACCCAAAATAATGTGCCAATGCAGACAATTCTGAAGAAAGAGGAATGGCGATTGAGGCTAGAGAAGGAATTTTATTGTTTGCCATAAGAGACATAAGTTATTTTTACACTATTGGCACAGATAATTTGGTTATAATTCAAAAGAAATTATGAAAATAGTACACAATGAAATCATACAAAGTGGTTGATTTGATGATGGTGATTTATTTCTGCAATGTTACTGGAGGGGGGCACTTCTCCTA
>JAKSZT010038494.1:3069-16856 GCA_026826555.1 Tolypeutes matacus
TGCTGTTGAGTATCTTTTCTTGTGCTTATTGACAATTTGTATATATTCTTTTAATACATGTCTACTCAAGACTCAGAGCTCGATTACAACCCAGGAATCCCCACTTCAAGTTCAAATCATCCCATTGTTGAAAGAATCTAACAAACAGTCAAAAAATACTATTATTGACTGCCTGAGTGCACTAACTGTTTTTCTGAATAAACCTGTTTCCTGACTGGCAACAGATACCTGGTCAAGTGAGAGGAACAACAATTACAAAAGATAGTAGTCTAATTTTTCTTATGAAGTCCTTTGTCCCAAAACCTACAAAACAATATCACACTGGATTATTTTTTACCTTCAATATAAGTGTCTCAATTGATATAGTTGCCAAGTCTTGCAATTAACCATAACTTGGCTTTTCAAAACAGTTCTGGATGAAGAATTAGGAAATCTGTGTAGTGATTCCAATGGTTGCAGCACCTAAAAAGGAATATGTTTCTTTGCTGTGCTGTCTGTGTGTTTGGGGTGGGGAACCATGAGATGATATCTTCAGTTATTAGACTGGCATCTATTACGTAAACAGATATTATCTCATAATCTCGAGCAAATGTTCTAGCAAGGTATGATGTGTTGGTGAAGGGGTGTTGTATGGGAATTCTGTACATGTACATGATTGTTTTTTAGTTCACAACTTATGTAATAAAAATATATTATTAAAAAATTATAGGGTGGGTTGGGGTAAAAGGCACCAAATGCTAGATATGGAGTATAGTTAGTATTAATATTTTGACTATCTTGTTTTATATTTTGTAACAAATGTTTCACAACAAGGCCAGGTGTTTATGGTGGGGTGATGTATAGGACTCTTGTAGGTTGTTATTCCTGTCTGTTTTGTAAGTTCACAACTTTTACTATACACATATTGTTTATGTATGTTTATGTATGAATGATATACTTCAATAAAATTAAAAAAAACAACAACTATAAGTGTTGGCAATATTGTGGAGGAAAGGGAACCCTCATCCTCTGCTGCTGGGAATGTAGAATGGTGCAGTGATTGTGGAGGATGGTTTGGTAGTGCTCAGGGAGCTAACTATATAACTGCCATATGATCGTGCAATCCCACTGCTGGGTATATACCCAGAAAAATTGAAAGCATAGGCATGAACAGATATATGCACACCAAAGTTCTTAGCAGCATCATTCACTATTGTCAAAAGTTGGAAGCAACCCAAGTGTCCAGCAACAGATGAATGGATAAGCAAAATATGGTATAAAAATATAATGGAATATTATTTAGCTGTAAGAAGGAATGAAGTATTGACAAATGTGACAACATGGATGAATCTTGACCTTATGTTGAGTGAAGTAAGCCAGTCACCAAAGGCAACTACTGCATGACCTTACTGATATGACCTAAGTATATTTAGGAGACTCACAGAGATAGAGTCTGGAAGATAGGTTAACAGGAGATGGAAAGGGAGTAGAGTGTGGTGAGCCAATGCTCACTGTGGGCAGGACCTACAATAAGGTGGAAATGGGTGATTTGGCAGTGGATGGGGGTGATGGTGATGCAGGGATGTGAATAGGGATGATAGAGCTGGAATGGAAGGGTGAGCAAGGTGGGGCATTTAGGTTGGACTATCCATGGACTTGGAGGAGGCCTGGAGGAAGGAACAGGTGAACTGGAGATTTCTAGGTCTGTGGTTAGAACTACAAGAATGGGAATGTTCTTTTGGCAAATATGGCAGGGGTGGTCACTGGTGCAGGGCATCGGTGGTGGGGAGAAATGTAGAAAAGGATGCCCCTGGGGCATGCTTCAAAGGAATATGAATGTGTTCATCTTGTCATAGGGTGTTATCAGTGCATGGAGACCCACCCAAGAAATGAGAAAATATTAAACTCCCATTCTGGGAGTCCTGCTATCTACTCAAGTAGAGGGGCAAGAATCTCTTGTACATAGGCAGTGCCAAATAAAAGAAAACAGACCAGTATGTCAAGGCCTCAATATTAATGCATGTAACTATGAAAGTTACTCTTCAACAATTGAAACTTAGTGGCTACCATAGGTTCTGATGTGAGAGGGAGGGAAGAATAGGTGGAACATAGGGCATTTTGAGAACATTGGAATTGTTCTACATGATTTTGCAATGACAGAAACAGACCTTTAAACATTGTGTGAAAACCTATAGAAGTGTCTCGTGGAAAGTGTAAACCATAACATAAACCATTGACCATAGTTTGTAGCAGTGCTTCAGTTTTTGTTCATCAATTGTAGCAAATTAACCCTAATCATGTATGATGTTACTAAAGGGGTAAATGTGAGTGTATGAGTCAGCCAAAGGGGTGCTGATACAAAATACCAGAAAATGGTTGGTCTTTATCAAGGGTATTTATTTGGGGTATAAGTCCACAGTTACCAGGCATAAAGCATAAGTTTCTTCCCTCACCAAAGTCCATTGCCACGTGTTGGAGCAAAACAGCTGCTGAAGTTTGCCAGGGTACTGGCTTCTTGGTTTCCTCTCTTCCCAGGGCTCCATTTCTCTCCATGCTCAACTCCTCTGTTTCCTCCACAAGGTCAGCTGTAGACAAGGCTCTGTAGGCTTTGCCTCTCTCCACAAGGCCAGCTGTAGACTCTCAGGCAAACGTTTCATGTCTTTTCCTGGGGCCTTCTCTCCTTCCTCATGACCAAACTCTCTTAGTTCCTGGGGCTTCAGCTCAAGACTCCAACATCAGAACTACTCCAACTCTGTCCTTTGCCATGTTTTTTATATTTGATTCCCCACCAACCAATGGGTGGTGCTCAATGCCCTACTGATGCGGCCCAGTCAACACCCTAATCATATCTTAATCACACCCAGATTTTCCATTCAGTTTACAAGAATAATCCAATATCTATTTTTGGAATTCATAACTATATCAAGCTGTTGAATTGCTACAAAAGTGAAAAAATAGGATGATGGTGAACATACAGATGAAATTTTCATTGTGTATAAAAGATAACAGATATTACAGTGATGGAAGTCAGAAAGCAAAAAAGTTTTTTGACTTTGTTTATGAGGAGGTTTTGGATTACAGAAAAGTTACAGCTCTGGCAGGGGAGGTCCATTGGTGCAGGCTGACAGTGCTGGGAGGATGTGTGGGAAAGGATGCACCTGGGGAATGTCTCTAGGGCTTATGAATGTGTTCATGTGGTCATGAGGTGTTATCTCAGTGGGTGGAGACCCACACAATAACCAACAAAATATTAAAGTCACATTCTTGGGAGCCCTGCTGCATGCTCTAATAGAGTGGCAAGGATATATAGAGTACATAGTCAGAACCTAGCAAAGAGGACAGACCAATATGCCAGGCCCTTGATATTAATACTTGTAGTTATGAACTTAATTCTTGTAAAATTAAAACTTAGCCTAGTAGTATTTACTGCCTAATAGTTACTTTCTGAAAACATCCAAGTTGCTCAAATGTATCCCCTCTCTAAACCAAACTCAGCATAGAAGTTCACTGCTTTCCCCCAAGCATGGAACATGACTCCCAGGGATGGGCCTCCTTGGCACTGAGGGATTAGTATCAAGTGCCAACTAGAGATGCGTTTGTAAAAAGCCCTTGACCGAATGGGGTACTATTAAATACGAATGAGTGTTTATGGTAAGATATTTGGTAGTGAGTCAGGAGGTCATTCCAGATGTTCAGTTTATGCAGGTCTCAGAGGATCTCACTGACTGCCACAGGAAACAATGCCTCAAGCAGGAGTGCTCCTGAGGGCCCTGAAGACACCTGGACCCTCTAGGCAGGACAAACAACCCCAGGAAATTGGCAGCCCATCAGCAGGCCTTATCTTGGAAACCATGGACCTTAGTTAGTAGCAGCACTTCAATATTTGTTCATCAATTTTAACAAATGTACCACACTAATGAAAAATGTTGTTAATGGGTAAAGTGGGAGGGGGAGGGGGGTATATGGGGATCCCCTATATTTTTTATTTAACTTTCATGTAATCTAAAATTTCTCTAAAAATAAAGGGGAAAAATAACGTGAGTATATTTAAGTGAAGCCCTTAGGAAATTGTGGCACAATGTCAATTTTATATGAATATTCAGTTACATTACTAAATCTGAAAGGATGTGCAAAACCTTAACAGTCACTTGAGAAACAGATCCTAGAGGGCTGAAGAACAGGGTCAGAAGGTAATCAGATTTTAATAGAGAATCTTTCATACATTTTTTAGTTTATACTAGTGCATTATTTTTGTTGCTATTTTATGCAAAACCGTACTCTTCCAAATTGTGGAATACAACAACAATTTTGCTGTGTTTTTGTATCGCATATTTAGCAATCCAGAGAGGGCACATTGATGAGGTCCATTTGTGCTCTTTGGTGTCTGGAGCCTCAATGTACAGATTCACTGGCAGGAGGTAGCCTGGAAACATCTGGGTTAACTTCGCCCAAGTCTGTGTTGAGAGGCTATATTTTGCCTGGAAGCCTCTGTGAGGCCTCCCCATGTATCTGTTGTAGAAGCACCCCACTTCCCAGTACCATATGTGTTTAGTTTCCTGTCACTACCATAATAATTTACCAAAAACTGGGGGGTTTGAGAACACAAACTTAAACTCTCCCAGTTCTAGGGACAAAAAGTCTAAGATTAAGGTGTCCATAGCACCACTCTGTCTCTCCCTCTGAAGACCCTAGCTAGGAATCATTCCTTTACTCTTCCAGCTTCTGGTGGCTCCAGGATTCCTGGGCTTATGGCAGCACTACTCCAACCTCTTCTTCCATGTTCACATGGCCTTCTTCTCCCTATGCTGGTCCATCTTCTCATAGCCTTCTCCTCTCAGTCTCTTCCCTACTTATAAGTGCATGAGTCATATTCTATTACAGCCCACCCTAATTCAGTAGACTTCAACTTAATCACATCTGCAAACACCTTATTTTCAAATGAGGTCACACTCAGAGGTACCAAGGTTTTCTCAATGTACTTTGGAGAGACCCAATACAACCCCTGACATTCTATCATGGTAGGAACATGGCAATATACCTTTGTATGTAAAAATGCAATACCTGAAGATCAGGAAGAGTGAACCTGCAAAACAATGTATCAATACTGTCCCTTCCTTGGGAATCATCCTGAGTGACATTGCAATGACAGATATAGGCTATTATATATCTTCCCATAACCTACAGAACTGTGTGGGAGAGAGTGTAGACTACAGGTGAACTCTGGTCCATGCTCAGTAGCAATGCCCCAGGATGTGTTTATCAATTGCAATGAATGTGTCACACTGATGAAGGATGTTGTTTATGTGGGAGGTTGTGGGAGGTGTGGGGAGTGGGGCATATGGGAATCCATATATATATTTTTTTTTTGCGTCCATATGTTTTTTGTGTGTGGCATTCATGTAATCTAAGTATCTTTTAAAAAATAAAAAAAATGTGTATTTAAAAACTGTTCCTTCAACTGTTCACATAAACCGTATTACTGAGAGTTGTTACAAGGAAATTTTGCTGGGCCTGGACTGAGAGGGTGGCAGGGGAACATGTGGGAACTCTTTGTATTCTCTGCATGATTTATATGTGAATCTAAAACTTCTCTTAGAAATATATATCTAATTTTTAATAATCTCACAGCAGTTTCAGAAGATATCTTTCTCCTAAGGTTCAGAAATAGAGTAATGACCAAACATTAACTTAAAATGCTGTCTACCAGTAAATGTGAACCAAACTTTAGTTGTAAATGCATTTTTAATTATGTGTTTGTGGCATTACTGACTCATTAGTAAAAAAATAAAAAATAAAAAAAAATAAAAAAAATTCACACATGAATTAAGGAAAATAACATGGCTTAGCCTTTTTAAAGGTTTTTCCTCAGTATGGGATACTCAGTGTGCCATCGTTACTGAGGCAATAGAGTAATTGCATTTCCACTGTACCTTCCGTGGCACACTGGTTCAGGGATGTTTGACGGCTCTCCCTCTTCTTTGACCAGACGCTGAGTTTGAGTCTGCCAACTGAATGGGATTGGCTGTCAGTAGATTTTTTAGACTGGGCAGCAGATTTTCTTTTTTTATACTTGAGACAAGAACCTGGGAAAGGTATTCACAGTAGAACTATCAGTTGACCTCTTACTGACAGATAAACATGAGAAATCATTAATAATTTATTTATGCTTCACACTATGCTCCCCTTATTTACAAGCTTTGCAGCAGACCCTCTTGAGTCAAAAACAAGTTGTAGTTCTGACACCCAATAGACAGATGTGGGATGATTTATATAGATGAGACAGCATAGGAAGGCAGCCAAAACACAGTGACTAAAAGCATGGGTGCCAGTGTTTGATCATCTGGGTTCAGATCCCATTTAGAGGCCACCCAAGCCAGGGAAAATTATGTAAACTTTGTCTCATTTTCTGTGCTGTCATTTGAAAATGTTAGGAAAGCCTGCTTATTAGTGTATGTTATAAGACTGAAAATGAGTAAATACAAGCAAATCCTTAGGAAACATGCCCAATATGCCATAAAAGACCTAAAAGAGTACAATTATTAAAGGTTGGGATGAATATGCAAGGAACTTGCTAGTACTGCCCTCCAAAGTGGGTGCTTCATGGTTCCAGGACAGGGGAGGCTGGACACTGACTTTCAGCCCTACATAGGTGTGATAATTTCAGCTCATGGAGAATATGTGCTGTGTCCTGAGATCCCCACAGCATCCCTGTATGGTCACAACACTGCTGAGTGAATGATTCTGGTCAGAAAATGTAGTCAGTGACCCCATTCAGCAGATTCCAGGGGATACAAGTTACCTCCCCAGAGCTGTGGACAAAGGGCAGCCAAGTACTTTATTACAGGGAAGAGAGTGGCTCAAATCCTCACCCTGCCTTCCACATAAAAGTTAATTCTCTGACCCAAAATATGATTCAGATTTCCCCAAAGTAGTTCCTTTGAACTACCAGGGAACATCAAAACTTGTGAACATCCTACCCCAACATACACTGTCAGCTGCCTCCTCTGAAACCTTCCTGGGTGTCATTTAATCTCTCCTAGTGATCAGTGGTCTGCTTGGTTCCCATCCTGCCTCAGAACTCTGGATTTTCACAAATAGCTGCCACATGACAGCTCTGCAAACAATCAGCTCCCCTTCCACTCACCAAGCCTGAATAAGCAGTGGCAGAGGAGAGTCCCAGCCATAGCCATCCTCACCCAGGACTTTCCTCAGTAGCCCTGGGCCTCCTTCCTTTGGGCCCCACATGCTTATGCACAAAGGAATTCCCTTCTACTCCCTCTCCCAGGCTGCACTCAGTAACCTGCGCCTTCTACTATTATCCCATGGAAATCCCACCATGAAGTCTGGCAAAATTGTAGGCCCTTTTATGTAAAGATAGACAATGCCCTAGTGAGAAAGGTTATTGAAAGGAATCCTTCCACTTAAGTTCAGCATTTTACTTAAGTTCAGCATTTATCTTACGTATATAGTTATGCTTCCTAAACCATGAAAGTACTAACAGGTCTGAGATGTGTTATTATGGGCAATATCAAAGGAAACTTATTAAAACACAAAAAAGTAGGTCATTATTGACAAGTTTCTTAAAAAAAAAAAAAAAAAAGGAAAATAAAAAAATAGGCAAAGGAAAGGTTCAGGAAAAAAATGAACCTTGTATTTCCAGCTAAGGCATCATACAGTGATTAGAAACAGTCAGTCTACAAATGGATAAACACTGAAGTACACATTATGACACTAACTGTGACCCATAACTCCATCTGGCTGGAAGCACAGCCTAACCTCCATTACGTTCGTTGCACCTTCCAAAACCTTTCCACCTTCCACAGGTCTGTTTATTCTGCTTCTGCATTTGTCATCACTGTTTTTTCTTTCTTTTTTAAAAATTATTTTTGTTGTCATCACTTTTATGAAATTTTACCTTCTTTTGGGGGACTGGATTATTGAATTCTGGACACAATATTTTATTGTATTCAACCAGTAATCTGTTGTTATAAAGGTAATTGAATATTGAAGATCGAAATCCTAACATTTAAAAATAACCACTCTTGTTCATATATTATTTTCATTCTCGACTTCCTTTATAATTCCATGTGTGTATTCATGAATGAGCTGGCACTCTCTCTATGCCAGAACTAAGCAGCCCACATTGGAGAATTCATTAAGGGGAGTAGGCACGGGATGAGCACAGGGGCTCTCTAACCCAGGTGCATAGAACTGGTCAACAAGGGTGACACAGGCTAATAACTAAGGGGGATTTTCAGTCCTTACCTCCCACTGTATGTTAAAGCATGTGGCTTGCAAGATTGGAGCATTTCATGGGTTCATGGAAATCATGTTGTCAAGTACACTAAGGTATCTCCCTGGTTCTAATCAGATACTGGCCAGTAATGAGGAGTGACCCAATTCTAACAAATGTTGTCTTTGTTGCCCTAAGACTTTGAACTCTTGGGTCTGTGGCTGGCCAAAAGAATGGGAAATTTGCAGTGAGATGCTTTGGGAAGTTCCCTGGGTTATGTTACACTGGCACTATTTTATAAAATGATGGACAGTGGTTGGGAACCCTGTAGGCTTGGAACATTTCAAGCACATGCACAGATGCTAATTTTGCCTACTATTCCCATGTATGTTGTGTATAAATAGCATGTCTGAGTTTTAAGTGCAGGTTCAGAATTTCAATATTGGGGTCACATGCCTGGATAATCATCTTGGCTCTAAGTCATAGGAGCTAACGATATTGTTGACATGTGTCTCTGTGCCTCTGTTTTCCATCTGGAGTGTGTGTATAGTAAACAAACCCACCACATATGGCTGTGTTGAGCATTCAGTGAGTTACTGTATGTAAATTGTGCAGCAGTCAGAAGGAATTATTTTCTCAGCAGGGTTGACAGTGATAATTTTCCTGTGCAAACAGGAACACTGTCTAATATGAATAAATAAAACACACACATACACACACTCAGATTCACAATTACACAACAGAGACTTACTCATTGACATCCCTCAATTCCAATTCATTCTAATCTCCATCACCCAAGGGTAACCCAGCTGCTTCCAGGGACTGTAGGAACATGAGCAAAGTTTTTTCCCTTGAGATCACTTTCTCTCACCAAACCCCCAATTCTCACTTCCATATGGAATTGGGAATTACCCCTGTGCTCCCCACAAAAGCCATCAAGAAAACCTCTCCATATTCATCTAGATATTTATCCTCTTCTGTCCTCAGTGAATGAGTGGTTCCAGAATACACACCTTTTACTCTTCGTCTTGAGACCACCTGGAATGAAGGAAAAGAAAACACTGAAAATATGATCATGGTATGTACTGTTTATACAGGTCTTTTGCTCTCTTAGTTACTCTGGAAAACCAGGTGGGAAGCTGTGATCGAGTCAACACAAAAGCAAAGTAGAGGACATCATTTGAAAAGGTTCAAACTTTCCCTAGAGGTAATTTCCATCTATTTCTATTTGATAGACAATTACAAAATTATTAACCCAAGGAGTGAAAATTGTCACTGAGGAAAAGGGCCTCTACCATAGAGTCCCCCAGCTCATGCCACCAACATTGAAGGCCTCTGATACCACGTATCAGTTGGTAAGAGTGTCTACCCATTCTCACTAACCCCCAATTAGATAGTTCCTAAATTGTATAATCTGCATGATCAGGTTGTCAAATCTGAACTTGATTGAAAAAGGAAGAAATCAAGAAAGCAACAGATCTATTTCAAAAAATGAAAGGCCGCATTACCTTGGTGTTAGATGGGTTCTCCTCAACTGCCCTGGCATTAGGAATTTCCTCCAATGGGTCACCTTGGGGACCTGGGAAGCGAGAGTAACTGTCATTATATCAGAGATGGATCTCATGAATTACTCAGGGAACATTGCTTGACCCATACAGGGTTCTTCTGTTTGTGGATGTCAGTTACCAAACCTGAATTGAGCTGCTGCTGGGCCATCCACTGCATAAATGTTATTTCTCTTCTCATCTGTATACATTTTTTCTCTGTATGGGAAACTAAGTACTTGGTTATCTATCAGTCTCTTTGAGTTCATTGATCTATTTTTCTATCACTTCGTCTTAAAAGACAGACTACTCATTGGATAATGGAGAAAAAATCATTCTATTTTCCCCATACTTAGTTTTAAAGAGGGCAAAGGGTAGTGAAAGCATCAGTAGGTAACTTTTTAAAATGGAAATTTTGGGTAACCCCCAAGGATAAAAGGAAACGTGTATATTGGTTCATAAACTGACATTTAGAAAGTCAAGTTCGTATAACTAGGTTTGGAAAAGTAGTTATATGATGGAAGCAACATACCCCAAATATCCTGAGTTACATATTTACTTAAGGATGAATAGAAGTTGAAAAGCATGTTAAAAACATCTTTAGTACACCTCATTATCAGAAATACCTCTCTTCTGATCCCTACCAATCTATAGTCACTCCATATTCTGCAATAAATATTTCACTACATCCCTGCTGAGTGAAAAATAGCGTTAAAATAGATTTGGTCATGAGGAAGAGAGGGAAGGGTAAAGAACATTATAAGAAATACTAAATTTTTCTAAAGGGAGATTCATTTGAGGCAACCAGCTTGATAGAAGGATCTAAAATATAAATTAAGGATTAAGAGAAAAGTATAAATCATATATAAAACTCTGTAGGACAAATTGGAGATTAGAAATTAAAAGAAAAGTGGATAATATTTTGTGGAAAAATTACTGCCAAATTTAGGGGGATTTAATTAATTAAGTAGATCAATATGATCATACCTCTCGAACAGCAATTGAGATTTCCCATCTCTATGAACTGTAGAAACTAAGCTGGGAGCTTTTCCAACTGCTATCAACTTCAAATCTCTCTGGGCACAGAGTGACAGTTAGAACCGTGAGCCATACGTGCATGATTAGATATCCATGGCGACCACAGAATTTTCAAAGGGAATGTATTCTCCATATTGCAAGGTCCAACTGCTGCTGTTTGGCCATTTTACTTTGCCACCAGCAATGAATAGGTCTTTCTATGTCTCCACATCCTCTGTGATACTTTTTTATTTTCCCTTTTTAAATTACAGCCATTCTAGTGGATATGAAATGGTATTTCATTTTGGCTTTGAGTTGCATATCCATAATAGCTAATGATGGTGAGCATCTTTTCATGTGCTTTCTGGCCATTTGCATATACTCTTTGGAGATTCAAGTCTTTTGCCCATGTTTAACTGGGTTGTCTTTCATTGTATTGTTGAGTTTTAGGATTTCTTTATATATCCTGGATATTTTTTTTTTTTTTTTTAAGATTTTATTTATTTATTCATTTATCCCCCCTTCGCTGCTTGTGCTTGCTGGGTCAGCTAACCATGCCGTGCGGGCGGGCTTGCCTTCACCAGGAGGCCCTGGGAACCGAACCTGGGGCCTCCCATATGGAAAACAGGAGCCCTACTGATTGAGCCACAGCCACTTCCCTATATCCTGGATATTAAACCCTTATTGGATGTATGGTTTCCAATTATTTTCTCCCATGGAGTAAGTTGTCTTTCCACTTTCATGATGAAATCATTTTAGGCACAAGACTTTAATTTTGATGAGGTCTTATTTATCTATTTTTCTTTCATTGCTTGTGCTTTGGGTAGAAAGTCTTAAGAAACCATTGTCCAACACGAGATGCTGATAATCCTCCCTATGTTTTCTTCTAGAAATCTTATCTTCCTACTTCTTTTAGGTCTTTATACCTGTTCAGTTAGTTTTTGTATATGATACGAGGTCAGGGTCCTCCGTCATTCTTTTACATAAGAATATCCAGTTCTCCCAGCATCATTTATTGAAGAGACTATTCTTTCTCCATTGCGTGGACTTGGCGGCCTTATAAAAAATCAATTGGCCATAGTTGTGACGGTCTATTTGTGAATATTTCTAAGGGTCTATTCTATTTTATTGGACTATATATTTATTCTTGTGTCAGGACCATGTTGTTTTGACCACGGTAGCTTTGTAATAAGTTTTACAGTCAAGAAGTATGTGTCCTCCAAGTTTGTTTTTCATGATGATTTTGGCTTTTTGGTCCTGCATATCCTTACAAATAAATTTGTTGACTGTCTTTTCCATTTCTGCAAAGTTGTTTGTTGTAATTTTCCTTGGGATGGCATAGCATCTGTAATTCACTTTTGGTAGAATTGACATCTTGGCATATTTAGCCTTCCAAACCATAAGCAAGGAATGTCCTTCCATTCTTTTTTTAAAATTCTTTTGCATAATTTTGAAGTTTCCCGTGCATAAGTCCTTTACATTCTCAGTTAAATTTATTCTGATATTTGATTATTTTAGTGAAAATTGGAAATGGACATTTTTCTTCATTTCCTCCTCAAATTGTGTGTAAATCAGTAGATTTGTTCATGTTTATCTCATAGAACATCATTTTACTGGAATTGTTTATTAGCTCTTATAGCTTTGTTGTAGATTTTATGGGGCTTTCTATATAAAAGATCATGTCATTTGCAAATAGAAAACTTTTATGTCTTCCTTTCCAATTTGGTTGTCTTTTATTTCTTTTTCTTGCCTACCTTCTCTGCCCACAATGTCCAGTACAATGTTGAGTAACATTAGTGACATTGGACATCCTTGTCTCATTCCAGATTTAGAGGGAAAGCTTTCAATCTTTCACCATGGGATATTGTATTTGCAGTGGGTTTTTTACATGTATACCCTTTATCATGTTGAGGAACTCTCATTTGTTCTTAAAATTCTATGTCATTTTATGAAAAAAGGATGCTGGATTTTGTCATATGCCTTTTCTGCATCAGTTGAGATGATCATGTTTTTTTCCCTTCATTTTGTTAATATGGTTTATTATATTAGTTGATTTTCTTCTGTTGAACTGCCTTCCCATCATTGGGATACTCCCACTTGATCATGATGTATAATTATTTTATTATGATGGTGGATTAGATTTGCTAGTATTTTGTTGATGATTTTTACATCTATATATATATAAGAGAAAATTTCTTTCATTTTCTTTTCTTGAACTATCTTTATCTGGCTTTGGTATTAGGGTAATGTTGATCTCATAGAAAGAGTTAGGTAATGTTCTCTCCTCTTCAATTCTTTGGAAGACTTTGATCATGATTGGTATTAAGTCTTCTTAAAAGGTTTTGTAGAATTCACTTCTGATGTCATCTGATTCCTGGTCTTCTCTTTTTTTGAATTTCTTTATTTTCTTTTGTTTTTCTTTATTAGAGAAGTCATGGATTTTAGAAAAATCATGTGCAAAATATGAGATTTCCATAAACTACCCCCCTACCTATACTCTGCATTGGTGTGGAACACTTATTACACTTGATGATTACACATTTTTATAATTGTACTATTAATTGTAGTCAATGGTTTAACTTAGGGTTCCTTATGTTGTGTAGTTCCACGGATTTTTTAAAACATTTTTAGTCTTTTACAGTTACAGTCTAACATTCCCCCCATTTTAAATCACTTTAGACATGTATTTCTGAGTTGTTAATTAAATTCACAATGTTGGGCTAACATCACCACCATCCATTACCAAAACATTTCATCATTCCAGATAGGAACAACGTACATTTTAAGCCTGAAATTTCCATTCCCTATCCCCACCTCAGTCCCTGGAACCTATATGCTAGTGTCTGTCTCTATGAATTGGCTTATGCTAAATAAATCAGTGAGGTCATGGAATATGTGTCCTTTTGTGCCTGGCTTATTTCACTCAACACAATTTCTTCAAGGGTCATCCATGTCGTCACAAGTATTAGGAGTTCATTCCTTTTTATGGCTAAATATTGGATGGTATATATATA
>JAKSZT010038495.1:0-14247 GCA_026826555.1 Tolypeutes matacus
TATTTTGCTAATATAAATTTGGGTGATATATTCTATTGATTGCATGTTTCAACATCCTTTCTTTTGCAAGCAAATGAAATTATTGAATAAAAGATCCCATATGTATGAGTAAATAAAAATATAAAATAACCATGAAGTAGTTGAAAAATATTTGTATATAGGTTAGCAGAGTACAAATACTAAAAACATAGATTTCTACAACACTAACAGTGAACCCTAAGTAAACTATTGAGTATAGTTAATAGTATAATTATAATAATTCTGTTTCATCAATTGCAACAAGACAAACTAAAGCATATGGTTAACAATATATAAAACTGCCTGTTTGGGGGTGTACATGGGAACTATGCAAATTCTGTATGCTTTCTCTATAAACCTATGAATGAACAAATAAATTTATATATTAAAATTTATTACATTATTACAAATATTAAATAGTATATTTTATCATTATCTTTGAACAAATATATTTAGACCATAGGTATAATATTAGATTTAGATTTTGATTAATAAATATTGTGATAATAGCCAGAGGAAATTCAGTGTTTACTTTTGCTGTCCTGCTTATGGTTTCATTTTTTCATTATAAACCAATAGAAACACATGTATTTGTGTTATTCATCCATGTATTTATGGCAGCATCCCTTTGCTGTTCACTGGAGAGTTTCTCAAACAAGCCCCACAGGGTGGATATTTCACCTCCATCTACTCCCTTGTAACAATGGCTGGTTCATGGAACAACACCTACAGGGTGATATCTGTAGCTTTCCCTTTCATTAAATTCTGCAAGATCATCGACCATATCAGACACACACACAAAAACATTTTATGGACATATCTGTTCCACCTGCCTTTGAAGATTTACTTAAAAATGTCATCTGAGACCTGTTTTGTTCCTCAGAGAAGGACATATGCATGTTTTGACAAAGTGTCCACTCTACCTGCTAAGGGCCCCTCTATGCTACTCACCTGAGGACCCCCACAGCATCCTGCTCCATGGCAGCTCTCCTTTATGATGCTCACCTAAACCAAGAAGGAAATAATTTGTTGTGGCTTATTATAAATGACAAAGCGTTTTCATATTGCAAATTTTTTGAGGAAAAAAAAAAAGATTGTGAATATGCTTATAAAATGAAATAGAAAAAAAAGAGCAATACTTAAATTTGTCCCTAAACTGGGTCTATATTGTTCTGACTAACAGTTGATATGCAACGTGGCTCCATCATCCTCCACCAACCAGTCCTGAAGGCCTCACATCTTCATCCCCATAGAAAAAAGCCATGCTTCTACCACAGTTAATCCAGTTTTCCCCATTTGAAAGGAGCAAGCACATTTGTCTCCAAGTAGATGCAAGAGTTATGCAAGAATAGAAATCTCTCCATGGGGCAAGTCAATTTCCAAATTTTCCACCAGAGTCCACAGGATTAAACACTCTCATTTGGAAAGGAATATGTTATAAAGTACATGTGCTATGGACCTAAATAGTTCTGCAAAACATGAAAATTGCTTCTACCTGACAGTAGAAGCAATTTTACCTGTGCATGAGATAGAAAGGGAATTACATTTCCTTACATTATCAAGGGGAAACAAATGACTGAGCACAGTCACAGAGAGGGTAAAGAAAGAGTCCCAGAGCTCTTAGACAAAAAGCCACCTGGGAGCAGTCACTTCATGCAGCTGTTATTCTCCTTCCTGTGTGTTGTGATCATCATGTGGAACAAGGACTCAGCTCACAAAGAAAGACCTGGCTGTATCCTCCATAGCTCACAGCACACTGGGAACCCATCAGAAGCTCTCCACAGAGCCACAGGAAGTGGAGGAGACAATGTGACAGTTTGAAAACAACATGATATTTATATCTCACTTTGATCAAACATCAATTATCTGCATGGATAGTAATGGCCATTTGCATTTCCACATGATTCCAAATCCAGTGGCCAGAGGAGAGGGCCCCAGGCAGAGGTGAGTGAGGATGTCTCCTCAGCCTGAGCCAGAATCTGAGCTCCAGGTAATGGGCCTTGGCTTTGGGATTTAGAGCACAGGAACCACATCATCCATTGACAGAGGGCAGAAAGAGCAGAGGGAAATGTGAGCAAAAAGATTAGCAGAAAATAAAATGGATTATCAGACAAATAGTGAGATCAATGCTGAACCCATTGTGCATACTTCTGTGTGAGTAGGAGTCCAATTAGAAACTTATTACATTATAGACTGAAGAAGAGCCTTTCTTTTGATTCCCCTGAGAATCGCAAAGAGTGTCTTTATGGGGAATCTTACTGGGGTTCTCTTCTTTCAGTCTCATATTACAGGCCTCAACAAGTTGCCTTGAGCTACTCTGAATTCTGGACCTGGCAACATTGGCTGGGTCTTTCTGCCTTCAAGAGGGAGAGGTGAAAGATTTTGTAGGTGATTGTGCTTGCTCCTATTGCAACAAAACTTTTATAATTCACATCAATGATAGGCACAGGAAGATCAGTTTAGACATGTTTTTAGTTAGCTGAATAGGAAGCTCCAGGCTCTGAGAGGAAACCAGCCCTTATCCACCTCCATGCATCTGCTCCTGCAGCTGCTCCTTGTGCTAAGGAGGTCCTGAGCATCCCCTCATGGCCACCTCACAGAAGACGTTTATGTCTGGGTCAGCATTGCCTTCCCCTCACTGTTTCTCTCACATAGTAATAAAGGCCACTGTCCTCAGGTCTCAGGCTGTTCACTTGCAGATACTGCTGGCTCTTGGCATTGTCCCTGGAGGTGGTGAATCAGCCTCTCACAGAGCCTGCTTAGAATATGGTACCACTAGCATGAATAAATGAGACCCACTCCAGCCCCTTTCCTGGAGCCTTTCGGACCCAGTGCCTGTCATAATCAGTAAAGGTGAATCCCGAGGCTGAACAGGAGAGGTGAGGAGATGCTCCAGGCTGTCCCAAGTTACCTCCAGACTCCACAAGCTGCACTTCACACAGAACTCCTGAAAACAGACATTAGAAGCTGAGTTACACATAGTCACACACATATGTATGCACAAACACAAATGCACACACACATTCACACTGCTTCATCACCAGGTTCTCAAAAATATTACCCTGCAAAATTGACAAAAGAAAAGCACAGCTCAGCACATACTTCATGGTGCCTCCTCTTCCTCAGTCCTGGGCACAGAAGAGGGAGAGCTTAGGCACAGGGGAGGCAGGGTCCTCTCTGAGCTGTAGGGACTGGGCCTTTTCTTGTTCTCAGGACCAGAGGGAGGAGCCCTATTTGCATGTCCTCTCCCAATAGTGCACATCAGCTCCCTCCTGGCCCTACAGTCTCTGCATCCAGAGCCCTCTGTGACAAGATGCGGGAAGAATTCCTCTGATGTTTAGTGCAGGGAAAAGCATTTCAGTACCAGAAAGAGTACAGTGCTTTCTTTCATCTCCTCCTGGAGAACTGTACTTATTATCCAGCTTCCTATCCCCCCAGCACCCACATGGCCCAGATGACAGTCAACTTATGGTCTTCCTCTCATCTGCCATTTACAGGGAGTGGAAGATTGAGTCTCTAGACAACTGTACATCAATGCTGATGACATCTGCTTCGTAAAAGGGAATCACAATCTGTAACATTTTCCCCCACAGTGAAAGCACCCAGAGGCTAGGCTGGATGTCCAGCTGGGTCTGACCCTGTGAACTCACTCTCAATTCCCAAGGGAGGCCAATTTCTCAGAGGATCGGGGAGGTGCTGCCTGGAAGTCTTGGAGCTGGGGCAGCAACCAGCTTCCTCCCAACCATGCTGCACATCTCATGGAAAATTGATTCTCCTCTCCCACCATCTTCCTCCCTGCCATCCTGAAGTTTCTGCTTCAGATTCTCAGGCTACCTGGGAACTTTCATTCTAGACAGGATGACCTCATATTCTGCTCTGAAAAAGGCACCTGGTACAACTGTGATAGTTTCCCAGGGCAGATGACAGAACTTTGCTGTTTGTCCTGGTGAGGGCTTGATGGGGACAAGAAGGGGCTCTCTGTGGTGAAGGTAGCAGCCCCTCTACAGCACCCAAAATCCCCTCCCTCAAGTCTGGTATTGTGATGGAGCTTGTGTCTAACCTCCAGAACATCTGTCTCCATCCTAGAGTCATGAAGTGGGTGGAAATAGCCACAGTGGAAGCCAGTCCTGATGTTCCCCTCGTGCCAGCTTGTGCACCTACTCCTGGTCATTTTCGAGGGAACAGTGAGCCCAGCAGCACCTCATGGTCATCCTGCAGCTCCTGGCTCATGTCCACAAGGCTGCAGCTCTCTGCTAGGTGCCACCAACCTCAGTTCCCATGGTGCTTTGGGCCACCTTGTCCAATATGAAATAACTGACTCCTATACATGTAAGGATTGCATTTGAGGGGTGGCTGGGTTCATGTACCTAGGAATTGCATAATATGAGGGAGTTTGTTCATATGAGAGCCATGGTATATAGAACATATTTTGGAGGCACCTGTGTAATGCTTTGTTCACATTATGTTAGTGTTTGTTGTGTGTGCATGTGTTTAATTTGCTTCAAAAAAATTCCCACAAAAATCACTACTTTAAATCACCATACATTTTGTATCTCATGCCCAATTCTATAGGCAGTCTTGGGATTGCTTAATTGGATCCTCTGCTCTGTTTTCATGTGGCTTCATCAAGTGTCATCCAGGCTACATTCTTTGCGACCTGACTGAGAAGGGATTGGATTATTGGCAGAATCCATGTCCTGGAGGCTGTAGGATTAATGGATGCTTGCTTTTCCCAAGTCACTGATGGTCTGAGATAGGAAAGAGTAAGACTGCTTTCAACACAGGGTTTCATATAACTGAAAATTTTCACTGGAGTGACATTCCTTTTACTTTTCCATATGTTTTGATTAGAAGGGATTCACAGGTCCTGCCCCTACTCATATATCTATTTGTGTGTGTAAGGAGGAGAGTTATATGAGGGTATGAATACCAGGATGTGGGCATCACAGGGCCACATTAGAGTCTGTATGCCTCTATGTACCTCTCTAGGAATTGTCTAAATGAAGGTCATTTACCTAGATGTGTGCTGCCTCATGACTTGCATGTCATTAGTGGAGCAGCTTGAACATGTCACCATCCCCATCACTGTGTCATGAACATGTATTTTAGGGTATGAACTGAATATGGAAGAAATTCCCACAGTTTACCAAGCATAATTAATAAGATACCTAGCTATATCATATTAAAAATGCAGAAAAAATGGAAAGAAATGAATATTAAAATAAATACCAAAAATGACATTTATGGAAGAAAAAGGATAAGAATTACATCATGCATCTCATCAAAAATCATGCAAGCAAAAATGTTGAGAGGAATTCAAAAGAAAGCACCAATGTAGGACTCTATATTTAGTGAAAGTATCTTTCAAAAGTGAAAGAGATGTACCTTTATTATGCAAACATTCTTATATTTGTATTTTTAACTACAATCCTCAGCCACTCCAGAACTTACTGAATCATACAATTGCTTCTTTATTCCTCTAGCTTTTCTTCTAGCCTCATGGACAGGCTGAAACTTCCTCTTTCAACCACATTCACACTCACACTTCAGCACCATCGATTACACTCAATCACTATGTCCTCATCACCTCCATCTGTTCCCATACCATTACAATCAACTAAATTATAATTTCTGCACAGATTAATCACCAGCTCACTAATATCTACTACCCTCCTATCTTCTAGCAACTTATCTTCCAGAATGTACCTCTACAAGTCTGCTCACAATCTTTAGTTCATATCAGTAAGATCATGCAATATTTATCCTTTGGTGTCTGGCTTTTCTCACTCAACATAGGCTTCATGAGGTTGATCCATATTGTCTCATGTGGCAACACTTCATTCTTTCTTACAGCTGAATAATATTCCATCAAATGTATTTACCACATTTTGTTTGTCCATTCATCTGCTGATGAACACCTGAGATGTTTCCATCTTTTGGCAATTGTGAATAATGCCACTATGAACATTGGTTTGCATATATCATCTGTTCATGTCCTTTCAATTCTTCTGGGTATATAACTAGTAGTGATATTGCCAGATCATATGGCAAATCTATACTTAACTTCCTGAGAAACTGCCAAACTGACTTCCAGAGTGGCTGTACCATTCCACATTCCCACAAGCAGTGAATGAGTGTTCTTAGTTTTCCACATCCTGTTCAGCAGGATGAATCTCAGATATAGAATAGCACTGCTTAGAAAAGATGTAATGGTGGTTCTCTGGGGCTCACATTCTATGATGCAAGAAGAGGGAGGGCAAGGAAACTTCTCCCCAGGCCTGCTCTGACCCTGCCCCTGAGGGTTGGCCCCTGTGCACCCTCTGGTGTCCCCGACCACCCCCTGTAGCCCAGTCCACTCCTGTGCCCTGCAGGGGAGTATTATGTCTGACAAAATTTTGACATCTCCTTACTGTGTGTCTTGCACAATAATACACCCCCCTTGTCTTCTAAACTCAGACTGCTCAGCTTTAAATAAATTTGTTCTTGGAGGTGTCCTTGGTCATGTCAAATTGGGATTTAAGTGCTGGATTGTAGTATGTGTTTCCTTGTATTTCATGGCATCAACCAAAGCTATTCCTTTCTTGGAGCCTGGCAGTTCCAGTCCATACCTTAGCTGTGTAAGGAGAATCCAGAGAAGGTGCAGGTGAGGGACATGGTCTGTGAGGGATTCACCACACCATGTCCCCACTCCTGAAGCTGCCCCTGGAACAGGACACTTGGGAACAACAAGAACCACAGTGAGTCATGGGCTAGATGCACTGTCCCAATTACCTTCATGTCTGAATCTCTGAATCCCTGAAGCATTTATAGTTGGGAACTGCCACCAGAAAGAGGAAGAACCAAAATGGTTTCATGTTCTTGTGCATGAGGCCCATGAATCCCAAAAAATATATTCGTGACTGAGTAGGAACCTTAATTTAAGTAAATGTGTGCTTGTTTCATCTGGTTACCTAAGTGGTGATTTGAAGGGGGAGGTAAAATTCTGTATAAACGTGAAAGGGAGTATGGATGTTCTTTCTCTGGTTTCCTCTGTGAGGAGAATGCTGAGGGGATGGTGTCCAGTTCTCTCTCTTTATTAAGCCCAGTTTCCTTTTCTTCAAGGCTAGAAATATCCTGAAGGAGCTGATCAGAGAGCTGGACATGGCCAAGGATGAAGGATGACTTTGGTATTGGGTCAATGAGATGTTAACCCCAGGGGTGTATTATACACCACATATTCCCCACAAGTCCAGCACCCTCTACATTTCCAGAAACCCACTCTGATAAATTTATCTGTTCTGTTACTTCAAATTTATGGTATATTCCAAAATTTCGAGGCAGCAGCTAAATATAGCATTTACAGTGAATTCAGAGAAAACTGTTGGCAGTCATTTTTCTTGTGAATGAGAATGGCTCTCAGTGAATAGTGAACATGGGAGAAAGCATCATCAGCACAAGCATCTCCATTTCTGTGCATAGCCAGGGGTTACAATGCAGGTAAATTTGGTAATGTAAGCCTATTACTAAGTTTATTTTTACCCAAGATAGAAATTTCTGCTTAGATGATAATTATTCTTAGTGTTCAAATGGCATGCAGCCCCCCAATCGTGTTCTCTCCTCATGCAACCATCATATCTGCAAGAACATTAAAAGAAAGGCTTTAATTAAATAAAAATGTATCAGGAATACTATCTGGATTAAACATGATCCATTGTGAACCATTCTTTTATCTTACCTATCTATTATATATTGAAATGCTGTGTGAATGATACAATGATGGTATTTTATATAATAGAACCATAATTTATAATATAATTTATATTTAATATAAATGCAGGGAACTCGTCTTTGATAACATATGAGATGGAGAGAGCAAAGTCAGAACTTGGATGCTTCTCCTAGAGAGGGCCAGGCTTTTCAAATCCTCCTCCTTTCCAGTTGACGACATGGGATTCTACTTGATGGGGGGTGGGGAGATAATTTGCCCAGTAATTCTCAAAAATTTGAGTTAAGTTGAGGGAAATTACTTCACAGATATAGTAAATGAAAATTTTGTTCACATTTTCAAGCATATTCACAAGACAGGACCAATTTCCATAATTTACATAAAATCTTGTATGATATATATGTATGAACGTATTTAGACATACATTTCTTAACAGTAAAAGAAACTGTTCTGAGTTTGAATCTTGGGTACATCATAGCACTGTTTAGTAAAGATGCAATGGCTCTTGTCTGGGGGTTAAATGTTGAGAAGCAAGAGGAGGGAACCTAAGGCAAGGATAAGAAACTCCTCCCCATTTCCTCTCAACCTGCCCCAGGGGTTGGACCCTCATTGCCCTCTGGTGGCCATAAACTTACCCTTCAGTCCAGCAATGTGTGCCCTGAACACATTTTGTCTGGGTTCACAATGATTTCCCCCAACTGTGTCTCTTGCACAATAATACCTGGCAGTGTCCTCAGTTCTCTGGCTGCTCAGTTTTAAATAAACTTCATTTTTGGATTTGTCCAAGGTGATGCTGAGTCGAGACTGAAGAGTTGGGTTATAGTTTGTGCTTCTACCACTATGTATCCAGCTCACCCACTCCAGCCCCTTTCCTGGAGTTTGGTGGATCCAATGCATATAATAGTCAGTTAAAGAGAATCCAGAGAATTTGCAGGTGATGGACAAGGTCGGTGAGGGCTTCACCAGGCCTAAGCCTGACTCCTTCAGCTGCACCTGGAACAGGACACCTGAGGACAGGGAGAACCACAGTGAGTCCTGTGCTCAGGTGCATCCTCCCCATTATCTTCATGGCTGAATCCTTAGACACTCACATCTGGGAGCTGCCACCAGAAAGAGGAAGAACCACAAGGCTTTCATGTTCTTGTGGATGAGGTCCATGAACCCCAGGAAATACATTCTTAACTGATGAAGAACCTGAATTTAAAGAAATGTTTGCTCTTTCATCTGTTCACTCACATGGCAAATTGCAATTGGGAGGTGACTTTGTATGTAAAATAAGAGGCGATGGGGGGTTCCTTGTCTTAGGGGCACTCTGGGAGGAGCATGCTGGCTGAGCCCTTGGAGAACACAGTCCTCTCCAGGGGTGCTCATCATCAAACCAAGGTTCCTTTACTTTCAGGCAGATAATGTGTTGAATGGGGAATCACATGTGGCCAAAGGATCAAAACTGGCTGTGGGAATGTGTTCATTGAACCCCTTCTCCCAGAGATTATATATACATAAATTATTTGTGATTTGTGTGTGTCTGTTTACGTACTTATTTATCTCATATATGGAATATATAATATATAATATGTATATATTCCCTGACAATGTTGATTATAATGGATTCTATTTGACTTTGAATTATCAGTGGAGGATAGGAGGTTTGCCACCACTTTCTCCACTTTGTTGATGTCATTCCTCAATTGTACTTTCCCATATGAAATTTAAGTAAGTTATCAGAGCTGCTATATATTTTCTTTACTCATATTAGTGGTATAATCCCCTCTAGAGGAGCAGAAAGGACCTGTATGTGCCCTCACCTCTGACCACCATTTGCTCAGACACCATTTGCCTTGGTCATGCCCCATCGGGTGTGTCAATGTCACATCTGTGCTATTGGTGCAGGTCAACCCCCTCACCTGAACATTGATTGACTTTGATCCACTCATCTCTGAATATATCTTTCTAAATTATCATCTCATGAACAGAACATGAAAGAAGCATATTACAATCTGGCTATTCAATATTACTAGTTAATGGTTAAATAATAAATTTAGTATGACTTATAATTCTAGCCTGGTTCCAAGTTGGTGAGGCAATAACATTAGGTGAAAAGAAATTCACCAGTACACTAAAGTCATCATGATTATGGCAGGATTTGTGGATTCAGAAGAACATCATAAGGCATGTTCCAAAATTAGTATCTGGTGCAAGAGTAATTCAGAAAGTTTATGCATGGTGGTGCTGTGAGGAAACGTGCCAGCAAGAAAATGGAATCCACATGGGAGTGAATTTTGTAACTGTGAGGACACTGTGCTGAATATCAAAGTGCATTTTTCATGGATGACATATTTCCACATCTCCCTGTTTTTTACATTGAATATGAGGTTGGCATTTCGTTAAATCAATTCATGTCAATGAACTTCTGTGTATATTGTGTCACATAACATTATAGCTTTTATTTATCAATGAAATTACCCAAATTTAATTGCATTAGTGAAATTTCATTGAATCTCTATCTTAAGCCACATAGCAGAGTCAAAACCAGGGTTACTTGACCCTTATCATAAAATGAATACAGAAGTCTTATGCTGAAATGTAGCTCTCTTAGTCTCATCTTGTACATGCTCCTGTTCCAGTCCCCTAGACTACATGCTCCTTTTACCCCAAGCACTTGTCCCTAGTTTTGGCCCTGGATTATTGGTCCTGAGCTCCCCTGCACCTCCCCCCTGTTCTGGTCCCAGGTGTGAGTGCTTCTGACTTCCACCTACCTGTTTCTGTCCCCTTGGCTCCATGGCCCTGAGTTTCTCCTGCATCTTTCCTTGGCCTCAGTGATCCTGATCTAGTCCTGCACTGATTCTAGTCCTTGCCCCTGAACTCCAAGTTGCTGAGTACCCCCTGCACCTTATTTATCTCATATGTGGAATATATAATATATAATATATAATATGTATATATTCTCTGACAATGTTGATTATAATGGATTCTATTTGACTTTGAATTATCAGTGGAGGATAGGAGGCTCTGGAGCTGGGTTCCATGGTTCTGAGCTCTCCCTGCATTTGCCTCACATCCTATTCTCTAGAATCTGTAGTGTTGAGCTCCCCTGTACCTGTCCCTGGTCCTGGCCTCTGGTTTCAGTGGTCCAGACATTTCCCTCAACCTGACCATGGTTAATATCCCACTGGAATCAATGATCCTATGATCCCATTGCACCTGCCCTTGTACCTGGATCTTGGCTCGGTGGTCAAGAACTGGTGAATCACCTAGGTTTGCTTCCTATCAACGAATGTGAACACCTCTCCCTAGGGTTGGGACTCCTCTACCAGAGCTGCAGGGACAGGGCTGGGCTGGTTTTAATCAGCTGTGTTTGGGGCCCATTTTTCATTTCCTCCTACCATAATTAAGATCTGGGGATGGATGCTTTCAGAGGGGACAGAGTGTCCTGGTGGCATTGGCAGTGATAGCTTTCAGGAAAATGTGATTTCTTATTGTATGGTTGTGCAGAGCCAAACACATGCCAATAATTTTATTTCATTTTTCCAAAAGCATGCTAAACATGGAAATAAGTATCAATGTTACCTCCACTTCACAGATGTAAAACTACAAAAAGAATAAAAGAGGAGTTGACTTGGAAAAGCAGAAAAAGAGGAATTCTCTCTGCAGAGAACACAAATAAAAGATTCCAAGCCAAACAGGCAGAGAAAAACAAGCTATCACTAAAGGAAACTAACATTTTGGTGTCCAGAGGAAAAAAAAAATTCAACTTAGGTATAGATGGCAACAGTAAACTCCAAGTCAGCCACAATTACACTCTTGGAACCCCCACAATAAAGGCCTAGCAGAAGGTAGAGTGTGATCATATCAAAGCAGGAAAAAGGAATTATAGTTTTAAAAACTAACAATAAAGGAAATATCTACTATCTCATGCAACAGGTCTAGCTTTCAACAAAAATTTTAAGGTAAATAAAAGAACAAAAGAGCAGTCTTAGTGTACAAACTGTTAGAATGAGCACAATATGTGATCCAGATCCTGGAATTAAAATATATAAACAAAAAATTTAGTATCATAATGATTAATATGATGATATTCCTTTTTTTAAAACAAAAGCTGACAAATCATGTGAAGTAGGTGGCAATTTTACCTCCAATTTATAGATGTCAATCTCCAAACAGAAACATAGAAGGATTGTGTGATGTGCCCAAGAGCTCATATCTGGTGAGAGAGAGCCCCAGAGTCTGGGCTTTTTGTCCCCTTAACCAGGACAGATTGTGACATTCTGAGTAAGGTTTTCAGAAAATTTATCTCTATTATGGTGTGAGTTTGTGTTCTAGTATTTACTTAAAGAACATATAGTTTACTAGGGTACATACAGATGAATTTGTAGGGGCCCCTGATAATTCACGTCATTGCCTGTATTTCTATTTCTTTTTCTGTAAAAATATATTCAGTTTACAACAGCCTTATTGAGGTATAATTTAACTGTAATAAACTGCATACATTTCTTGTTTCCAGTTTGGTAAGTATGGACATGTGTACACCCATTATTCATAGCCACAATAAAGTTAGGGAAAATATCCACCAACCTCCAAAGTTTCCTCTTATACATCTTTAATTCCTCCCTCCAAACCATTCCCTCCCCTATTCTGTCCAAATGCATGTACTGATATTATTTTTTGTCTTGTCTGTATCTTCCAGAATTTGTATAAATTGAATTGTACAGTATGTACTTTTCGTAAGTTTCTATCTTTCAGAATAATCATTTGAGTTTCCACCCTCTTTATTATGTATCACGCATTCACTGATTTTGATGCTGAGTGGTTTTCCAATGTTTGCTTATAGCACATTGTGTTTATCTAGTCATCTCTAGAAACTTGGAAAGTTTCCAGGTTTAAACTTTTATAGAAAAATTTACTGCTAAGCTTGATTACATAGGAATCTGAGAAAATTTTTCCTTTATTCTTGTTTAAAAAAACAACAAGAAAGCTGGAAAAACTGAAATTAAAACTGTTCTTTGTTGCATCAGACAATTATTCTACTATATGCTGTTTAAAGAAAAACATTTTAAATTTAATTGCATCAAAGTGTAAAAAGTAGATTTGGATAACTATATGCCATGAAAACATGGACCAAAAGAAAGTTAGAGTCTCAATATTACTTTAGGACAAAGTAGAGTTCCCCAAATGAAGAGTATTACTAATCAAGATTGGTATTGCATAATCATGAAGGGGCCTATTCTCCACATCCCAGTTGATGGAACTGATCATTGAAATAGACAAATGCACATTGTAGTTGGAAACATCAACATTCCACTCTATGCAATTGTTCAATAACTAGGAAGCTAATAATGGCAGACATGGATAATAGGAATAGAATTTTCAGTCACCTTAATCCAATTGCCATTTATAGAACAGTCCACTGAAAAGCAACATAATATATAAACAATCACTGGCCACAAGTGATTAGGAGATATGATAGACAATCTTATTGTTGTGTCCTACTTTGGATCTTTGTTCAACAAAAAAAGATATTGTTGAAATTACCTGGCAAACCCCCTTCTAGGTAATCACCTAATAGAATTGAAACAGGGACTAAACAGATATACACACAAAGTGGTATTATTTGCAATTGCCAAAAGGTAAAAACAACCCATAAGGCCATGAACAGATGAATGGGTAATTGCAATGTGATATACACGTACAGTGGAATTTTATTAGAATATAAAATGTCATGAAGTTCTGATACATGCTACAACATGGAAGGAACTCAAAGAGATCATGTTGAGTGGAATAGAACAGATAAAAATTAAAAATATTGTATGATCTCAGTTATATGAAATACAGTCAGAAACTTGAATACAGGTTACTAGGAGCCCCTTTGTAGGAAGTCTAACATGGACTTCAATTTTTCTATTGGTCCACCTGCTCTGTGAAATGCTACAAGATGGAGGTGGCTAGGACTTGTTGTCATGTTTCCCAGGCCTATCCCTCAACAGCAACCATATTGCTGGACTTCAGGTGACATAGTTGAAGATTTCATGTCAAGTCATCAGTCCTGTAGTAGCTTGAAGAGTGTTTTCAGAAGATGGGCTGATTATCAAAAGCAAACCCAGATACAAATAGGCATCAATTCTGATAATGATACATGTGGGCTGAAGTAATTGACTTGCCAGGAAGAGACAGGTGGGTAAACTAATACAATGGGGTAGTGGTGACAGATAATCTTTCAACTTATACACTCAATGAGAGGAGCTAACTGAGGCTTGATGGGAGGCAGCCCTGCTCAGACTCCATTGTACAAGCTGGAGGAAACCTGGATATGAACACAGTGGGCACCAGCACTGGTAATGAAATACTAGGTGGACCATGTCATTATTGAACTCTGACTTCCCTGGACTCTCTGGACTATCAGAACAGCTTTCCCTAGCTTGGAGGGGATTGTTCAGTTTAAATACTAATACATTTCCTTGAAATTCACAATGTTAAATTTCTTAGCTTGGTATCAACTTTTTAAACTAGATTATGCCCTAGAAATTATA
>JAKSZT010038496.1:9497-23945 GCA_026826555.1 Tolypeutes matacus
AAATAACATTTATGTAAGCTAATGCACATATATGCATATATATTTATATATAATTTTACAAATATTAGTATGTATTGTGAAAATTTTTATTTTTACCCGCAATAAAAAAAGAAATAAACGAAAGAAAATGCTGCAATAATGGGCAGCATTATATTTAAAATGGTAATTTTTAAAATGCTTACCCAAAATGTAATTGATTGAAGAACCAGTGAAAACAAGAAGGTTAATTTGAAATAATTGGAAAGCCCATCTTTACATAAACTCAGAGAAATCTTGAGTTATGATGAATGATTTAGTGGTAACAAAATGAACACACATGAGTGTGGAAGAAGGTGTGGGGGGAGCAGATCTCAGAACAAACAGCAAGTGCACTTTTTCTCAAGAAAAAAGACATCCTGAATTGCACAGTCACATCTCCTTCCTTAAAATATTGGCAACAAATTGCACAGACTGGAGGTGGAGATTCTTTGGAGATTCACATTCATTCCATTCACAGGGTTTCTTTCCAGTATGAATGTTGTAATATTTAATGAGATACTGCATCTGGCTGAAGGCTTTCCTACATTTCTTACATGTACAGGGTTTCCCTCCACTATGAAATTTCTCATGGTCAGTGAGATTTGATTTGCTTCTGAAGGCATTCCTACATTCCTTACATATATAGGGGATCTGTACAGTTTGTCTTCTCTGGTGTGTAATGAGGCTTGATTTATGAATGAAAGCTTTCCCACATCCATCACATTCATAGGGATTCTCTCTGGTATGTATTCTCAGATGGTGAACGAGGTTTTCCTTCTGGTTGAACTCTTTGCCACGCTCATTGCATACATAGCGTCTTTCGCCAGAATGAATGCTTTGGTGTTTAATGAATGATTGCTTTCACCTGAAGGCTTTTTTGCATTCTTTACATTCATTTTGTTTCTCTCTAATATGAGTTTTTCATGTTCTGTGAGGTATGATTTGTACCTAAAGGCTTTTTCACATGACCTATGTGTATACCTTTTCTTTGCAGTAGGAAATCCCTTGTATCTGAGATTTGACATTTGAATTAGAGCTTTCCCACAAATACATGATTTCTCTTCAGGAAGAATTTTCTGGTGAATAAAGAGGTTTTCTGTCAAGTTGAAAACTTTCCCACATGTATGACACTTCTATCTTTGTTCCCCTGAATGGCTTTTAAAATGAGGAATGAAAAATGATAGTAAAGAACAGCCTACATTCAGGACACTAATATGGTTTGTCTCTAGTTTGAAATTTCCCATATTCCATGAGATTTTGTTTCTTATGGAAGCATTCCCATATATATTACAATACTAACTAATGTATGAATATTTCATGCTCAATGAGATTTAATGCCTGGCTGAAGAATTTCCAATATTCCTTACATGCACAGGGTTTTACTCCTGCATGTTTCTTTGATGTGACTCTAGCTTTCTGAAATTCATGAAATCCCAAATGGTTTCTCTGAAGGATTAATTCTCAGATATCTCAAGAGGTTGAATTTCCAAGAAAACTTCACACTCATTACACTTATAGGAGAGGACTACAATGTGGGGCAAATTCCTTCCAAGTAAAGTTACATTCACAGAAGTGTTATTTTGAGGAAACAATGCTTTTGGTCAGAGAAAAGATGTTCCCAACTTTCTTACATTCTCTGCTTTCATCTTAAGTCTGTACTACTGTGGAAGTGTATATAGCTTCACTCACAGGCTTTTGTTATATGGTTCTTTCTGCTTCTTAATGCCCTATGCTTCTTCATAGTTTTTGGGATGCAGCAAAAGCAGTGCCTAGAGGGAAATTTATAGCATTGAATGCACTCATTAGAAAAGAGGAAAGACCCAATAACAATCATCTAATTGTCCAATTTGGAAAGTGAAGCAATGTCTCCTTTTTATTTGTCCTATCATTCCAGGCTCTTCTTACTTCAAATCAGCATCATATCCAGTTTGGTGACTTCATAACTAGGAAATGGGGAAGTGATACAGCACAGGATGAATGACGGGGACAAAACAACACCCCATAGATTAACCCTGGAACATTCAGGCTTCTGAAGGATAAGAAAGGCACAGTTTGCAAAGATGCACGAGTAACGTGGCCCCAGAACAAAGGCCAAAATTGCAACCCAGGAAATCCTGACACTTTGTTTTGGACTGACTATTTTTATTCAATTTTTTCCTTCTATTTACTTGGATGAGATGCACTATTTAATATTCTGTAAAGTTTACCAGGGAAATTATAACAGTTTTGCTTGCTGTCACAAATCCACACTTATTATTTGTTATAGACTTGTGAAATAATGTATTTTAAAACATTTTATATCTTGTATTAGTCAGACAAAGGGGTGCTGATGTAAAATACCAGAAATCACTTGGTCTTTATAAAGGATATTTATTTGGGATAGAAGCTTCCAGTTACCACGCCATAAAGTATAAATTTCTTCTTTAACCAAAGTCTGTGACCCTGTCTTGGAGCAAGAAAGCTGCTGACATTTGCTAGGGTTCAGGTTTATTTTGTTTCACTCTTCCCAGGGCTGCGTTTCTCCCTAGGCTCAGCTCCTCTGTTTCTTCCTCAAGGTCAGCTGTAGTCTATGAGGCTCTCTAAGCTTTGCCACTCTCCACAAGGCCAGCTGTGGACAGTCAGGTGAATGGCTTCTCTATTTTCCCCGGGGCCTCCTGTCCTTGCTCATCAGAACTCCAACATCAAAAACTACTCTAATTCTGTCCATTGCCATGTCTTTTTATGTGTGAGGCCCCGGCCACTAATGGGCAGGCCTCAAGTCCCCTACAGACAGTGAACCAGTCAATGCCTTTATCATAACTTAATCATGCCCAGATTAACAGACCAGTTTACAAGCATCGTCCCATAAACATTATTGGAATGCATAATGATATCAAACTGCTACATATCCAGATACCCATCTTATGCTATATATTATTTTATGGTGTATTTGAACACTTTATTGATGTACTAGGGCATGGATATCATTATTACTTTATCCATTCAATAGTCATTTAGTATATGAATTTAATTAACAAATATTGTTCTTCAATCCATCCTGAATCTTGAACTTTCTGAGAATATTTTTTCTGCCTGAAGAATATTCTTTTACATTCCTTTAAAGTGAGTTGCTTCTATCAAGCTTTATTAGTTTTTGCTCATCTGTAATAATATTTATTTCATTTCTTCCTGAAGCACTGAGATGAATTAAATCTCAGGCCGTCTATGATCTCCAATGTTTTGAGAGCACCCTTAGGGTCGAATTTCTCCATCCTGTTGTAAATTTAATCAGTTCTTTAGAGAAGAAATTAGGGGCTTTTAGTTTTACAGCCTGTTCCCTCCCCACCCCAGGCAAAATCTGTGCACCCTGGCTCTGGGGATGGGAATGATGGCTCAACTCTGAGTTACACACATGATTTTGGACCTAAGATTTGGTGGAGAAAGCACAGTATATTTTGTTCTTCCTGGGACCTTTCTAGGGACCACTGCAATGTTGGTCATCACCCCATTTTGCTCAATGATTGCCATACCCAAAGTACAGCCACTGCGCAGGAGTTCCCATTTCTCCCAGACTTAGGAGACCCATCCTGATCCCTGTGCCCTGGGTTAATGTCATCATTTGAGTCTTGTGTGGGCCCCAGAGAAGTATGTTCTTACTAACCTATTGTTATGTGTGTAAGCCTTTTTTATGTAGGACATTTTGGTTAGATTCAGATAAGGGAACTTTTGATTAGGGCACTTTTTGTTAGAATGCCTTAGTTTAGTTAAGGGCCTATGGTTACTTTTCTTGCACCAGAATGGACCCCAATCATTGTGCTGAAGTCCTACATACATGGAACACACAGAGAAGAGTGCTGCCGTGTTTACCCTGCCATGTGGGAGAGGGATCAAAGATCTCCTACAGCTGTGGAGAGACACAGAAACCCTGAGAGCCTGAGGGAGAGGCCAGAGGCTGTAGTCATGGAGCAGTTTGAAGCTGAAGACATCCAGTCCATAGGAGAAGGGAGAGATGTGAGCAATTGTGTCTGATGTGCCACTGCTGAGCTCTGGGAGAAAATGTGCTTGGAGGAGAAGGCAGAGAGGGACAGGCAGGCCCAACATTTTGCCTTGGTAGGATTCCTGCAGCAGTTTACCCTGCCTAAGACAGCATTTTAGATGATGACTTGATGTGGACATTTTCACAGCCTCAGAACTGTAAGCTTTGAACTTAATAAATTCCAATAAAAGCCAATCTACTTCTGATATTTTGCATTGGCAGCATTGGGAAACTCAAACAGCTGATGATGCAGAGTTGGAGAGCTGCCCTGTTCCCAAACAGCTGTGTGATGCTGATGCTCAGTGATATCACCTTTAAACTGTGGGTATCTCCAGACTAGGCAAGAATGAGTACAGGTAAGATGGAGGGGGAAGTGCTCTTAACCAGGAAGGCCTGCAAGACAGGGAGATAGGCAGGGGTGTCACAGGGTTTGGGGACTACTATAAAGTCACAGATACCCCAGGATGATGTACCTTCCTCAGGCAGTGGTTGGCCAGATGGGCAGGGGCAGATAAAATCATGGGACCTGTGGCCCAGTGCAGCAGAGAAATCAGGGCACACAGAGGAGTCTCCCTGCTCTGGCTCCTTTTGCCCTTCCCTCCTTCCCTTGGCATCCAGCCTGGACCCTCTGAGAAAGCTGATCTTACTGTATCCCTCCTGGGTCTCAGGTACAGTCTCAGGTGTCCTGATTCCACTTCAACATTTATCATCTCCAATTTTGGGGCAGCTAAAGAAAGAGCAATGCCAAGATGAAACATGTCGGTGTCAGGAAAGAAATGTCAAAATTCACATTACAGCATTGACCACAGAAATACCACCAGAATGAGAAACATTAGGCCAGTGACCCTAATAAATAGTACAGGAATCCCAGAAAGTTCTGGGACCTAGGGCTTACAAGAATAGAAGTGAGGTTGTGAGAGAGTGCAATGTTTGCAGAAAATCTCAGAGGGTGTAGATGTCAGATATTTCTCAGATTAATTAAATATATAATTTTCAACACTGTTGAAAATGATGTAAACCTCTTCAATCCCAGAAGAGAATGGAAGGGTTGGATGGGATGAAGCTGATGTACACCTGAAGAAGCTGGAATATAACATGAGTTCACTGCAGTTCAGAGAGGGAATCAAGCTCTCAGAACCCAATTGAAAACCATCATCATAGGTTCAGGTTCCACAAAGGAGTACAGGGGAAGAGCCCTGGTCAGCACTTACAGCCTCATTTAGTGATGTGAGTCACTCTAGCAGGTCTAACCTGAGGAGTAAGCAGCAGGAGGTCCGTCTTCTGCTGTGGTGCTAACAGCCCTCTAACCAGACACCTGAAGAGAGCAGCGTGGCCTTCACATGGTCGCATCCATGTTCCTCATGCTCTGTGCTCACTTCTGCTGAGCGAGGCCTCCACCTGTCCAGACAGCTGGAGGTGATGCCAAAGGGAGAGAGCACTATTCTTTATGAGTGACTATATTTGCAAAGATTGAGGGGAAGTGCACCCACACCCAGTAATGTTGCAGATACAAATCACTACCTTCAAATCAACCACTTTGTATGATTTCATTGTGTACTATTTTCATAATTTCTTTTAAATGATAACCAAATTATCCATGCAAAGATTATAAAAATAATTTATGTCTGCTATGGCAAACACTAAAATTCCTTCTCTAGCCTCAACCGCCATTCCTCCTTCCTCAAAATTATCTGCATTTGCAGATTCATTTTGGGTACACATTTCTGTTTGTAAATACATGTATTCTCTAGTTTCATCCATCCCACAGCCTATCACATATGAGAAAAATATTGGAGTACAACTTAAGACTATAAATATCTCTTTTAACTTCTTAAAATACTTGAGATTAGAAGTATATCTCCAAATTTTGAAAGGATCATCTCTGATTTAAAATAATAAGGAAAATTGGAGTTAAGTAGAAAGCAGGCCACTGTAATTCTGTGGCTCTTAAACTTGAATCCATATCAGAATTAGGTGAAGAAACTGAAAAAATATAAATGGTTATGGTGCCTTAGAAGAAAATGCTACAATAATGGGCAGCATTATTTTTAAAATGGTAATTTTTTAAATGCTTACCCAGATTTTAATGTATTGAAGAACCAGCGAAAACAACCAGGATAATTTCAAATAAGTGGAAAGCCCATTTTTACATAAACTAACAGAAAACTCTTGTTCTGATGCATAAATTAGTAGTAACAAATTGAACACAGATTCTTGTAATTCACCTTGGAGGTAGACGGTGCTAGGAATGATCCAAAGAAAGTGTGGGATGAGGGGACCTCACTCCATGTGCAATGCAGGCAAATTTTTTTAGGCTGAAGATGCTTTTTATACCACAAAGCTGATAACAAAATTAGGGCATCCTTCACTAGTTCCACAGCTTGGTACGTGAGAGGGCTGCTTGTTTCTGTATTTCCAGACAATCTTTCTTGGGAATTCAGACCATAACATCTTAATGGTGTGTTCATTCTGATCTGGCTCCTCCCACTGATGTTTGCAGTATGCAGTGTCCTTGGAGACATTTACTAATGTTTCTCTTACAGTAAATATGCTTTTAAAATGCTTAACCCATTATGGTCTGGCTCTCAGCATCTTTTCCAACAACTCCTTTTTTTTTGTTTTTTGTCCAGGGTGACTGTGCCAGTCTTTGGTTGCCCTCCTCAGAAGATCTTACCCATCCCTGGCCACTAGCCAAGCTCCATGCACTGGGGTTTGAGATTCAAGGGTATAAAGTAGATTCAAGTTATTAGCATGGCTGGCTTTTTCAGCCCTATTAATGTGGGACAGCAGGGCTTTCCAAATACATCCTAATAAAGTTAAGAGTAGCAGACTACCAATTATCACCACCCTGAAGTTAGCAAGTTCAGAGGTTGATTTCCACCAATGTAAGGGGTTTATTTTATTTAATTGATATGTCACTGATTGCCAAAATTTGCCACCTGAAATCGTAGTAAGGTGATTCTGAGACATGCTCAAAATCCTTTTTTGCAAATGTGTAATTTCTATAGAAAAACTTGTTTGATGACCTATTAAATGATTTTAATTATTTCCCATTCATAATTGGAATCATTGTATGGGAGAGGAATGATAAAAAAAGCACTTTCATTCCAATGACATTTCAAAACCTTGTTTTAAATTCAGATCATATACCTGATCTCCCATTTGTGTAACAGCCATCTCTAAGTCATTGAGGCTATTATTAATTTTCCCATCAATAAATGCCCGACTATGCCATAGCTCACTAACATTTTTCTGCCAATTTCTAACATATTGTCGTGTTTGGATAGTCTCATGTAGGGCAGTTTCTACCTCAGCAGCAGCTGTAATAATACCTATAAGCCCTAACACAGCAGCTACAATTAATCCAATTAAACATTTTGTTCTTTTCAAATGATTTAGAAAGTGCCAAAGGATTTGGTTCTCAGGGGAAGACATCCAGCAGCGATTCATGTGAACCCAAAGCCATATTCTATGATGCCATTTTCCTATTAGAACCACAGTAGAATTTTCTTGTAAAACAGACTTTGATACATAAGTGTAAAGGAAGCAATTGCTGCAGAAAAACCATGTTTGATTAATGCTCACTCTTCCAACTATAAAAACTATGGGATCCCTAACACATATTTTAAGAAATTAAGTGGATTTTCTTTTTAAACTGGTAATATTAGTTTTACTGCCTTGCCAGTCAAAACTTGGGCTAGTTCCCAAAATAATTTCCACAAATACTTTTTTTTGTTAAGTTTAGTTTCCCATAGTTGTGGGATAAGGGTAAAGAAAAATGAGTTTATATGGCTAAGAAACATCACAGTGCATTGAGAGGTCATTTCAGAGGTTAAGTTTATGCATGTCTCAACAGGAACTCATTGACTGCCAAAGTAAATATTACTTCAAATAGCAGGGTTCCTTAGCATTCTGGAGAGATCTAGACACTATAGGCAGGGCAGACAGCTCAGGAGTTTGGTGCCCTGCCAGAGAGCTCCACATTAGAATTTATACTCCCCAGTGTGATAGAGTTGGACTCAGTTGTGTTTTCCCTGCACATGGCTCTGCTGCCACTTTATTTGAATCTACAGTTAGGACTAGAGTTGATTGTTGTATGTCCAAGAGACTTAAATCTTTGGGCTGTCCATGTGCCAGCTGGGCCTTGAAATTCAACAGATTTGCAACACTTACTCTCCAGTTCATTGGACTCACCCAGGACAGCTAACAAGGAGAGAAGAGAGTTTTAATAGCTCTTGCTACAGATACTAAAATGCTGACAGGGTGAGGTCAGAAAGTGAAAAAGGTTTAGGTTAAGAGTTTTTGAGAAGATGATAAAGAGACCAGGCAATGAAAGAGAAACAGGGGACCCAGAGAAGGCAATATCCAGCCAAAGAAATGTGTAAAGTTGTCCTTTGGTGGTGGGTTGCTGGAAATCAAGGATGACCTTGAGGTGAGAGTGATCTTGTAAGTGTCCTTGAGAGGTGATGGCATGACCAAGGAACTTAAAAGAGGGCTGGAAAAACTAAGGTTTTTCCTTAGAAGCTTTGTCCCCATTTGATGCCAAAGCCTTTAAGAGTGTTAGGGAGTCTTGAATACAGGAACCAGCATAAGGGGAACAATGTAGAGATCATCAACATACTGGAGCACCATTGATTGCAAAAAATAGATTTCAGCAAAATCTTGTTTTAGTGCTTGGGAGGAAAAAATGGGGGCTTAGCATACCCTTGGTGAAGTACAGTCCAGGTTTAGTGTTGATTATGCCAAGCAAATGTGAAAGGGTATTGGCTCTCTGGTGAAACCTTTACAGAGAAGAATGCACTACAGAAGTCTACACAGGTAAAGAATTTGGCCTCAGGATTGACTAGTAAGGAGAATATGTGGATTGAGAACAACAGGCATTTTAGGTATAGGGATAGTATTAATGATGCAAAGATCATGGACAAGCCACCATCCATGATTGTTTGGTTTTCACACAGGGAAGATTAGGGTGTTGTATGGACTGGTGCAAGGAATGATAAGACATTTAGCAAGTTTTGAATTATATGCCTGGCTACTTCACTTGCCACTAGGCTTAGCAGGTATTGTGCTAGAGAGGGGATGGCTTAAAGTGCATAATAATTGGGGGGGGTCTCTGAGAATGTGGCCAATGTTGATGGAATCAGTGGCCCATAAAGCAGAGGGAAGTGAAGCAAGGGCATTGGTAAGAGGTGTTGGGGAGTATCAAAGTGTGCTGATTAAAAGGAAGATGGCTTTTGGGATAAGTTTTCAACTATTAGTGACATCTTTCTTGTTGTTTGAAAATAGATGCATGAAAGGGTTGAGCTCCTGTAAGACCTCCAAGTACAGAATGGGAGAAGTTTAGAGAGGGGCATGGAAAATGGATGGTTAGAGATCTCCACAACAGTAGAAAGTTCATTACGCCAGGGAGGCTCTTGGGGCAACAAAGTGAGGTTTAGGATAGGCAGGCTAGCCCCAAAGTCAATGAAGACAGAAAAGGCACTACCACAAATGGTCACTGGAATGAGCCCTAGAGTAGAGGATGAGATAGTAGTAGACACATAGATGTTACTTTCCCCAGATCATCCTTATGATGAAAAATCAGAGTTGAATGGCAGGGGCATTTGATTTCTGATGAAGGATTTTTGAAAAATCCCTCTGGATGATATTTATGGGGACTTTCATTTTTCCAGTGTCTAGGAAGTTTGCAGTAATGACAAGCTCCTGCTCTGGGGCCAGGAGGTAGCTGGCCCTGAGGTTAATTAAGAGGAGCTGGGTAATGGGCACCCCTGCTGAGACTAGAGTTGACTTAATTACAGCTGCAGGATTTTCATCTTGTTCTCTTTTTGTTACAAATGGAGTTAGTGCTGACATTGGACAATGATTGGAAGGAAGTCTTGAATACCAAGAATTTGCAAGTCAGCAAAAATTTGCATGACCAGAATAGAGAGTTAAGGACGAAGGCTTTCTAAGAGGATGGAGTTATCCTTAACAAGAGCTCCTGAATGGCTATGATTGAGTACTGAGGTTGCATCATAAGTTTCAGTGAATCAGGTGTAATATTCATAGACAGATTCCCCATCCTTTTGCTTTATGGCATGGACCTTTGAGAGGTCAACAGGTCAAGGGAAGGCACTTGGGGATGATATCTAATAAAATTTTTGTGATATGCTGAGCTGTGTCCCAATCCTCCTCAGGGGTCCATTGTTGTTTAAGGTAAGATAGAACAAGTGCAGGTAAACTATTTATCCTTGGCTGGCAATGATTTGGGTGACTTGAAAGAAGCCAGGGTGTCTGGCTTATACATGAGAAAAATAATTTCAAACTAATGGTGAAAACCAACTGGGTCTTCATGGGGATTGAGGAGGCTCTTAGTGAAACTGTTCAGTTCACTTGAGTCCATGGAACATAAGAATAATGGGGCATTTCTTTAACTTTATTTTATTTATCCCAAAACATGTGAGATTTGGTTTAAAAGGAAAACTGAGGAAGAGAATTGGGGTTAACTTCAAGGATAAAAAGATTGAAGGTAGTCAAGATTAGGGAAGAGGGTCATAAAGGAGTTTAGAAGTTTTGGGCATCTAATCCAAGCCTCAGATTTTACTTTCAGTCTTTTCAGAGAGGTCTCAAGATTCTGCTTTAAAATCCTATACAATGTCATGGGTTTCTGAATTAAGGTCTTTTATAAGATCAGAGTTTTGAGAAAAGCACTCACTGGCATGTGGAGACTGATAATTGCAGGCAGGAAGTTTATTGAGAAGCTCTCCCATCAGAGGTGGTCTGAAGAATAGACTTCAACCCACCCATGGAAAGTGGTTGATATGACTTTATATATCAATAGGTGGGGAAACATTAGTCCATGTGGAGAGGTTTAGAGACTGAGTAGAGCCTGGGGCCAATAAGGGGCTGTAAAAGTGAATTCTTCCCATGTATGGCTGAGGGTAGTAGCCTAGGGGATAAGGTATTCTTGGAATGTGGGAGGGGTTGGTGGCACCTGGGCCAGGAAGGGTTGCTCCACACCCACTGTGATATGGATCCTTTATTCATTCTTGGGGGAAAATGGGCTGCCTCCATGCATGTAGGCTGTGGCTTGCTCAATCAGTCAGAATTGAGCCATGGTCTTATGACCTGTTAATCATTGTAAACCTTGTAAGGGGGAACCTCTAACATTCTTAACTCTTCAATTACATACACACACAGGCACACACACACACACATATATATATATGATGATGATGATGAAAGACCTAAGTAATGTGAATATTGGGCAGAATGGAAGGGTGAGGGGATTCAGGGCATCAACTCAGTCTAGCTACTCTTTTCTGTTATGGGGCAGTGAAGGTTTCCCTTCTGTTCTGTCCAGCGGGTTCTGATTTCTGGTTCCAAAGAGGGTGGTATTGTTGTTCTTGTAGCAAAAAGATGCTGTTCACATATTCCTGAGTTGTTGATTGCACAATTTAGTGTATAAATCAGATGAGAAGCTGTAAGAGACAAGGACCAAAAAGAAGAAGCAGGAGGGCAAGATGGCGTTAGTGTAGGAGGGCGCACACTGCAAGCTCCCAGAGCAAGGCGGATTGGGGACGGGGTCCTGCCCGGGGGTCTGTGCTGTGCACGCGTGGAGTGAGAAGCTTGGGACATCTATCTGCGCGGATCAGCGGCGTGGACCAAACGGTGGAGATTCGTGAGTTTTGAGGCTGCCGGTGGAGGTTGGCACAGGCGGCTGAGCGCCGTGGTTACGGAAAAAAATAATAAAACGGCAATTTGGAGCCGCGGGCGGGGCGAAAAAAGTTTTATTTTCTGGGGAGCTGGCTGCCTGGCGCCCCTTGGACCTTGTGTGAACAGAGCAAACGAGCTAGTCAGCACCCGGTGAACCGGAGGGGGGATTTTGGTCGGAGAACGCAGCTGATTTCCCTAGCCACCCAGGGATAAGACCCGGGCCGCTGCGGAGCCAGGAGGAAGGGACACTTCCCAAAAAAGGGAAGGTTCGGTTGGAAGACAGGGAAGGGTATTTTATATTTTTAGACATCCATCTGGCTGCCTGCACCGCCCCATAGCTTTGGGGAGCAGATAAGCTGACCTGAAGTAGCATTAGGCTGAGAGCAGACGCGAATCTGCACTCAAACTGATTTACTGAGCAGCCCGGTGACGCTGGAGCTCGGCGCCAGGAGGGGCGGAATCCGCCGTCTTTACCACTCCTCACTGACTAACATCAGAGTTTCAGCTAACCTGGGGAGTCCGGAAAATGGGACGTGCTTGATTAATTTCCATGGGCCCAGCTAGGGTCCCTTCCATAAGGGGGTTGGTCTAGAAGAGGAATTATTTTGGGTCCTGCATTTGGCTTAAAAAAATAAAAAAATAAAAAAATAAAGTGAGGTCACCTCAACAAATGAAAAATAAATTCTTTTTAATTTAGTTTAATAGCTAAAAGCTGCTTCAGGACCTGCATATAGAAACCTGTGGGGAAATTCATTGATAAACACAAGTAGGCAGGAAGGTTCCACGTGGACCCTAGGGGAATCATTGACCCCCCTTAGCTCTGTTTGACTGCTTGCCTGGGTGGATCTTTGGTTTCTCTCTGTTACTTTCTGGTCTATTGCTATTATTCCCATTTTCCTCCCCCCTTCCTTTTTCCTTTTATTTTATTTTTTAAATAGGTGCTGCCAGCTGGTAGCTTATTTGCTGGGCTTCTTATTCAGTAATTTCCCACTCGCTGTATATATTCATTCTGTATTACAAACTATCGCTTAACCTTCCTGCATCTTTCTACCTTCTGTTTTCTGTTGTGGCTCTTAGAGACAACATTTTTTCATAGGCCCACAAGTTAAGGGTGTCAATTTCTATCCCATCTATTTTGTTTTCTTCTTCTTTTTTCTTTCTTTTTTTTTTATTAGTATTAACTTTTTCCTTTCAGATCTTTCTCTACTATTTCTCTACCTCCTCATAATTCTAGCCTTCTAAATCACTATATATATATATTCCTCCATTTGTTTTGACAGTCCATTGTAGGAACTCCATATTTTTTCCTAGTACACTACACTGCCTACACAAGTTAAATATTCATCTCATTAAGTCTCATTTTGTCACTCTTCTAACTTTTATCAATATTTCTATTATCCTTCTGCCTTCCTTACATCTTTTGATTCCTCTGGCCCTAACCTTTTGCCTTCAAGCGAACACGGAAAGAAGTAAGGAAATAAAATAAGAAGAAAACTGCCAAAGAGAAAACTTAACTCACACACAGAACCAACAGCTAAATAAAATTCTAGAGCATAGAGAAAAGCTAATCAACTGAACAAAGCCATCAAGATAATATGATGACCAGAGGGCAACAGAAAAATACAAATGACTCTGAAAAACTGGAAAACATGGAACAGTCCAGTGCACAAAATAAAAACCAGGAAGTAATGCAGTACATCGAACAACTAATCAAAGCTATCCAAACAAATATCATGGACCAACTTAAAGAACTGAAGGAAGAGATTAAGGATATAAAGAAGACACTGGGAGAACATACTGAAGAAATAGCTAACACACCTAAAAAGGTAATGGATATTATGGCGAACAAAGACAAAAGTCAAGAAATGAAAAAGACGCTGGACTCACATGGCAGCAGAATTGAACAGGCACAGGAAAGAATTAGTGATATGGAAGACAATACAGTTGAAATCAAAGAGATTGTAGAAAAGATAGACAAAAAGATAAAAAGATAGAAAAAATCCAGTATGGTCTCAGGGAATTAACCGATAATGCAAGACGCACAAACATATGCATTATGGGCATCCCAGAAGGAGAAGAGAAGTGAAAGGGAACAGAAGGAATGTTGAAGGAAGTTATGGCTGAAAACTTCCCAACTCTATTGAGAGAGATGGATGTGCAGATCCAGGAAGCACAGCGCACCCCAAATACTATAAATCCCAACAGGCCAACTCCAAGACATATACTTGTCAAAATGTCCAATGCTCAAGACAAAGAGAAAATATTCAAGGCAGCAAGAGAAAAGAGAACCATCACATACAAGGGAAGCACAATAAGATTAAGTGCTGATTTCTCAGCTGAAACCATGGAGGGAAGAAGACAGTGGTATGACATAGTCAAAACACTAAAAGAAAAAAAACTTCCAGCCACGAATTCTCTATCCAGCAAAATTGGCATTCAAAAATGATGGAGAGTTCAAAATATTCACAGATAAACAGCAAGTAAGAGAGTATGTCAAGAAGAAACCAGCACTTCAAGAAATACTAAAGGAATCTCTACAAATTGAAAGGAAAAAACAAAGGAGAGAAAGTTGGAGGAGAATTTAAAAACAACTGAAAACTCAAAAAGAGAAACAAAACAACATATGACATACAATAACCCAAAGAAAAAATGACTGAAGTAAGAAATTCGTTACGAGTAATAACACTGAATGTTAATGGATTAAATTCACCAATCAAAAG
>JAKSZT010038497.1:0-13446 GCA_026826555.1 Tolypeutes matacus
AAATGTGCCACAGATTTCTGAAAAGACAATTATCCAATGAAGATAAACAGCCAATAAATCTATGAAAATATATTCCACATCATTAGCCTTTAGAGAAATGCAAATAAAACTATAATGTGATGTCACTTCACACCCACTAGGATGGCTATTATTAAAAATAGAATTTAGCAAGTGTTAGCAAAAATGACAAGAAATAGGAACTTCAGTACATTATTGGCGGGAATGTAAATTGGTGTAGTCACGGTGGAAAACAATTTGGCAGTTCCTCAGAAAGTTAAACATAGAATTACTGTATGACCTGGCAATTCTATTCCTAGGTAGCTACCCAAAGGAACTGAAAGCAGGGTCTCAGGCAGATATCTGTACACCAGTGTTCATAGCACCACTATTCACAATAGTCAAAAGGAGGAAGCAATCCAACAGTCCAACAGATGAATGGCTAAACAAAATGTAGCGTATCCATAAGTCTTAGTAGTTTGCCACAGGGCTGCTGATGCAAGCAAGGTACTGGAAATGTGTTGGGTTTTATAATGGGAAATTTTTTAAGGTAAAAGCTTACATTTCTGAGGCTGTGAAATGTCCAGATGAAGGCACCATCAAAGATGCTTTCTCACCAAAGTCAGCTACTAAAAATCCTGGTGTGCTGCTATGTGGTGAAGCAAGATGGTAGCTGATCTCTACTGAGGTCCCTGCCTTCCCCTCAGGGATCACAATCTATTCAGACTTGAGCTATTCTGTGGGCCCACCTCTTGGGGGCTTTGTGCTTCAGCTTTGGCTGCTAGTGATTCTTGGGTCCTCTCTCTCATGTGGCTGGGTCAAAATGGCAGAGCTCCCTTTTTTCTGTGTCTTTTCCTCCGTGTTTGCCTTTATATATGGCCCATCAAGAGGGTGGAGACCTAACTGGTGTCATACCTCACTGACATATTCCAATCAAAAGAGATCTAATCAAATGATCTAATCAAGGTCCCTTAACCAATTCTAATGCAATCAAAGGGTCTCACACTCACAGGAATGGATTATTTAAAATCCATTCACATGACATGCAGAACTGTGTGGGAGGGAGTGTGGACTACCATATGAACTATGGCCAATGCTTAGTGGCAAGGCCCCAGGATGCATTTATCAATTGCAGTGAATGTGCCACCCTAATAAAGGATGATTATGTGGGAGGGTGAGAGAGGTATGGGGAGTGGGGCATATGGGAATCTGTGATGAGACTGGAGTTTTTTAGGACAAAAAAGCCAAGTGAGACATTTATCACAAAAGAGGAGACGCATTACCAGGCCTCTAACCAATGAAGGACAGGTTTACTCTATTGTGTGTGAATGCTAATCAAGAAGTCTCTACTAGTCTATCACAGGGAAAACCCATGAGTTTTCAAGAAGCATAATGTCATAAAAAGCAAACTCCATGTGATATGGAGGGCAAACAGCAACGCTTGGTTCATGAGGCAATTTTTCAACTAGTGGATAAATGAAGTGTTTGTTCCCTCAGTGAAAAATTATTTTATGGAGAAAGATTTGCCTTTGAAGGCTCTCCTCCTTTTGGACAATGAGCCTGCCCACCCTCCTGGCTTTGAGGATGGCTTACTGGAGGAGTTCCACTTCATCACTGTAAGGTTCCTGCTGCCCAACACTACTCCTCTCATCCAACCCATGGACCAGCAGGTCATTTCAAACTTCAACAAGTTGTACACCACGATACTTTTCCAGAAGTGCTTTGAGATCACCTCTGATGCCCAGTTGACTCTCACAGAATTCTGTAAGGAGCATTTCAATATCCTGCACTGCCTTAATCTTATTGATAAGGGCTGGGATGAAGTATCTTATAAGACAATGAATTCATCATGGAAGAATTTGTGGCCAGAATCCATGATTCAGAGAGACTTTGATGGGTTTGAGGCTGAACCCCAGCTTGCATGTACAGAAAGTAGAGTTGTGCAGGATATTGTGTCTTTGGGCCAATCCATTTGTCTGGACGTTGATACTGCTGATGTTGAGGAGTTAGTGGAGGAAAATTTTGAAGAGCTCCACACTGAGGAGCTGCAGAAACTAGAAAAGCAGCAGCAAAAGGTGAGGAGGAGATAAGGAGGATATCCCCCATTCTTTGATAAAAGAAATGTGTACAAAATGGGCAGAAGATCAAAACTTTGTGGAGAATTACCATCCAGACAAAGCTCTGACAAGTGAAATGTGAATTTATTGAATGACCAAACAATTTCACACTTCTGAGGAATTCTGAAAAGATGACAGAAGCAGTCCTCATTGGATAAGTTTTTAGTGAAGGTGTCAAAGACTGTCAGATCCTGTAGTGCAAGTTGATAAAAGGGCAGAAAAGAATAAGAATACCTGAAGTTCAAGTGCCTGATGTTCTATTGGAGGGGTACTCTCCTTCGAAGCAATTCTCTATGTAAACTCTCCACCTCACCACTCTTCTCCCACCATCCTATTAGGCCATGGACTCCTCTCAGTACAGGTAAAGTGAAGTTTTTATTTTATTTAATCTTTTATTAATTTTTAGGCTTATTTCTCATGTAAATTAATTATATACAACCATATATTTTCACATATTGCCTTAGAAATGGGCATTGTCTTTTGTTTGGGAAAGAATTAAATTTATTTACATTATTCTTTATGGGAAAAATTTGTTTGGTACTCATCATTTTTGGTACTCATTGTGCCTCCTGGAACCAATTAACAACTAGTACTGAGGTATCACTATATTATCAATAAATGATAAATATGGCACTTCATCATGCATTGTGCATCTTTCAGATAAATCAATTTATTCAGATAAATCTCAATGTTATTTCCAGGTTTACCCCAGTCATTATAATTCAGTTTAGTGTTAAATATAAAATAAAAACTGAACCATATTAGAGAAATCACAGGAACAGCTTTTACTTCACATATATTTGCAAGTACTAATCTATTTGGGAAGAGTTTCATACTCTTCTTATTACTTGTTACAAAATTCTGCATTCAACATAGCAAAACCACCTCACAATTCTCTATTTATATATTAATTATTTTCAATACATAATTAGGCAATATTCTGAATTCATGTTTGAATAGTGTGGGAAAATAGTCTTGTTAAAGGTTTTCCCTAGTCTGATGTTTCTGAGGTGAACATTAGCTAAATATTTTTTCACTTGGATTGTTTAATTTCTGTACTTCAGTATAAAAACATACATGCTGATGAAGAAATGTGAAATCCCTAAATACTTTTCATCATTCATTACACTGAGATATAAGTAAATTGTTTTTCATGTTTATTTCATTGACTATCTACTCTAGCAAAAATTATCTGTTGTAGGGTCAAGATGGCATATGTTTAAGTGGATGCTCACCATCTCTCTTGTGAAAGACAGCTGTTTGGGGACAGGATCCTGCCCAAGTGAGTTATTCTGGTAACCCACAAAGCAGGAGCCTTAGGGACATTGATCTGGAGGGAGCAGAACAGGGAGATAGATTGCCCAAGATAAAACCATGAGTTTTTAACCCTGTTCCTAGAAAACAGGGATGGCTAAGCCCCACCCTCAGGGCAGGGGGCCAGGATGAGCCCCTACTCCTCCTGTTCACCCAGCAAGACAGAGCAATCCCCGAGAGTGGGAAGGTTCTGGCAAAGGGTAGAGAGAGGTTTCCTTTCTGTGGGTTTGGTTGTCTGGACACCCTTAGAGCTTTGGGGAGCATACCAGCTGACTCAAAGTGGCACCAAAGAGGCTGAAGGGAGAGAAGAATCTGCTAAGGAAGCCTGATTTACCTAACCACCCTGGGATACACAGACTTGGCTTGAGAGAGGGTGAAGTCAGCCAATTTAATAGTTCTGCACTGAGGACTATCGGGAATCAGACAGTGGGAAGCGCTTAATAAGTTTTCAAGAGCCTGTTTAAAGGAGGAATTGGTGATCTCAAAGAGACTTGAAAATCATTTCAGTGCTGTGTACTCAATCATCAGTGTCCCATTTGAATTTCAAAAGGGAACTCAACCTGACCAGGAGAGGGGAGGGGGGATCTGCTCATACAACCTGCTGAATCCTGCTGCCCTAGAAGAGTAAAATCTGCCTAGGGGAAAGTGACTGAATAGCTTTCTGAAGAGCTAACTGACCCAATTAGAAAGGTAGCTCAGTGGAGGAATTTCTGCCTTGAATATATGATGTCCCTAGTTCAGTTCCTGGCTCCTCATATAGTACTGATCCACCAGGATATCTAACATCCACCTGAAACCACAGGACAGGGAAAACATAGATTTTATTTTTTGTACTAGCTTCTTTTGGATCCCTTATATTAAAAAAAAAAAAAAAAAAAAAAAAAAGTTATTTAAAAGAAAATTAACATAGTTTACTTGCTAAAACCCACCTCAAAACCTGCAGAAAGAAGCCTGCAGGGTAATTGATTGATGAACACAGGCACCTGAGAGGCTCGACAAGGGCCCAAGAAGGAACACTGTTCTTTCTCAGCTCTGTTTGACTGTTTGTGTTTTTTTGTTTGTTTTTTGTTTTTGTTTTGTTTCTTGTTTTTCTTTCCTCTCCCCTCCCCTCTTTTTAAAATTAGGTGCTGCTTGCTTGTTTCTTGTTTGCTGTGCTTCTTCTTCCTTGATTTCCAATTTTCAAGGAAATTTTCAAGGAAATTTCAAGGTAGATTTTGTCTACCAATGCTATCTCATTTACTTTCTTCATCTTTCTATCTTCTGCTTTCTGTTGTGGTTCTTACATTACACCTTTTTTTTAATTAGTCTGCAACTTTACTGGTTTCTATTTCTATCTTCACAATTCTGTTTTCTTTTTCATTAACTTTTTTCTTTCTGTCCTTTCTTTTCTCTCTCTCTCTCTCTCTCTCCTCATCGTTCTGGCCTTTTAAATTAGACTATATGTTTTTCTCTATTTGGTTTTCCATTTCCTTGTAGGTAATCCAATTTTTTATTCCAATTACTCTACACCACATACATGAGTTAAATATTCATTTTACTAAGTCTTATAAGGCTCCTCTTCTAACTTTTTTCATTATTATAATTATCCCTTTTCCTTTCTCACCTCTTTTGATTTCTCTGGCCCTAATTTTTTTCCTTCAATGGAACATAGAAAACAGCAAGGAAATAGAACAAGAAGAACAAGGTGTCAAAAACTTAACACACACACACACAAAACCAGCAGCTAAACAAAACTCTAGAGCAGAAAGAGAAGCTAATCAACTGAATAAACCCATCAAGATAAATGATTACCGGGGGAAAAAAAAAAATTACAAACCATACTAAGAAACAGGAAGACATGGACCAATCCAATGAAAAAACTAAAAACCAGGAAGAGGTACAGAAAATTGACCAACTATTCAAAGCTGTCCAAACAAATATGGACCAACTTAATGAAGTGAAGGAAGAGATTTAGGACATTAAGACGACACTGGGAAAACATACTGAAGAAACTGTAAACCTACATAAAAAGATAACAGATATGATGGTGATGAATTGCACAATCCAAGAAATCAAAAAGACAGTGGAATTACATAACAGCAGATTTGAACAGGCAGAAGAAAGAACTGGTCATGTGGAAGAGAGTACATCTGAAATCAAACAGATAGAACAGATAGATAAAACATTTTAAAAATCCACCAGGGACTTAGGGATTTAAACTACAACCAAAAATGTGCAAACATGCGTATTACAGGCATCCCAGAGAGAAAAGAGAAGGGAAAGGGAACAGAAGAAGTATTGAAGGAAATAACGGCTGAAAAATTCCCAACCCTCTTGAGGGAGATAGATGTACATGTTCAGGAAGCACAGCTCACCCCAAACAGTATAAATCCTAATGGGCCTACTCCATGACATATGCTTGTCAAAATCTCCAATGCTCAAGACAAAGAGAAAATACTCATGATAGCAAGAGAAAAGAGAAGCATCACAAACAAGGGAACCTCAATAAAATTAAGTGCTGATTTCTCATCTGAAACCAGGGAGACAAGAAGACAGTGGTATGACATAGTCAAGTTACTCAAAGACAAAAACGTCCAGCCACAAATTCTCTATCCAGCCAAGCTGGCATTCAAAAATGATGAGAGTTAAAAATATTCACAGATAAACAGAAATTAAGAGAGTATGCCAATAAGAAACCTGCAATTCAAGAAATACTAAAGGAAGTTCTACAAGTTCAAAGAAAAAAAACAGGAGAGAGAGAGTTGGAGCAGAGTGTAAGAACAACTAGAAAAACAAAAAGAGAAATAAAAACAACATATGACATACATAAACCCCAAGAAAATATGGCTGATGTAAGAAATTCCTTGAGAGTAATAATATTGATTGTTAATGGATTAAACGCACCAGTCAAGAGACACAGAATGGCAGAAAGGATAAGGAAATATGACTCATCTATATGTTGTCTACAAGAAATCCACCTTAGACCCAGGGATTCAAGGAGGCCGAAACTGAATGGCTGGAAAACAATTTTACAAGCAAACAACAACAAAAAAAGGGTGGAGTAGCTATACTCATATCAGACAAAATAGACTTTGAATGTAAAACTATTATAAGAAACAAAGATGGAAATTATGTATTAGTAAAAGGGGTAATATTTCAAGAAGAAAGAACAATCATAAACATTTATGCACCTAATCAGGGCGCCTCAAAATACATGAGGCAAACACTGGAAAGACTAAGTAGAGACATAAATGCCTCTACAATTATAGTGGGGAACGTTAATACAGAATTATCACCATTAGACAGAACATCTTGACAAAGAATCAATAAAGAAAAAAAGACTTTGAATAATACATTAGAGGATCTGGACCTAATAGATATATACAGAACGCCACACCCAAATACAGCATGATATACATACTTCTTGAGTTCACATGGATCAAACTACAAGATAGACTACATGCGAGGCAACAGTTCAACACTCAATGAATTCAGAAAGATTGAGATTAGACAAAGTAATTTTCTAACCATAATGGAATGAAATTGGAAATCACTAAGGGCCAGAGAACCAGACTGGGAACAAAGATATGGATGTTAAACAACACTCTCTTAAGACAAACAGTGGGTCAAGGAGGAAATCTCAAAAGAAATCAGTAATTCACTTGAAAGGAATAAAAATGACAGCACAACACAACACATATGGGATGTAGCCAAATCTGTACTGAGAGAGAAATTCATAGCCATAAATCAATAAAGAAGAAAGAGCTAAAATTGAAGACCTCACTGCACACCTGGAGGAACTGGAAAACCAACAACAAATGAACCCCAAAGGAAGAAGAAAGAAGGAAATAAAGAGTAGAGCAGAAGCAAATGAAATAGAAAATAAGAAAGCACTAGAAAAAATAAACAAAACCAAAAGCTGGTTCTTTGAGAAGATCAAAAAAATTGACAAACCCTTAGCAATATTTTTTTTTTTTTTTGCGGAGCGGTTAGTCCTTTATCGGCTCCTGTTCTGGGAACAGCCACGCTACACAGGCGGGGCCTGCTCACACGTCCCCGGGATGCACCACCGAGGCCTGCGCCGCCCAGTGAGTCTTTTTTTTTCTTTTTTTTAAATGAGGGAAGGGATAGCACCACTGAAGCCACAAAAATAAAGAGTATCGTAAGAGGATACTTTGAAAAATAATATGCCAACAAGAAAGAAAATTTAGAGGAAATGTTCAAATTGCTAGAAACTCACAAGCAGCCTGCACTGATGAAAGAAGAAATTGAGACACTCAACAGTACATTTACAAGTAAAGAGATAGATTCCTTCATCAAAAACCTTCCAGGAAGAGCCCAGGTCCAGATGTCTTCAAAGGTGAATTCTATCAAACATTCTGAAAAGAGCTAACACCAATCCTGCTTAAGCTCTTCCAAAAAATAGATGTAGAAGGAACATTGCCCAACTCATTCTATGATACCACAATCACCCTAATAGCAAAGTCAAACAAAGATGCCAAAAGAGAGGAAAATTACAGACCAATCTCCCTAATGAACCTAGATGCTAAAATCCACAACAAAATACTTGCTCATCACATTCAAGAACATATCAAAAGAATTATACACCATAACCAGATGAGCCAGGGGTGCGGCAGCAGGCAGGGAGCCTGCAGCTCACCTCTCTGAACCAGGAAGAGGAAATGGAATTGGAACCCAGAACTGGGAGGAGGACATGCCAAAGTGTTCAGCTTCCGCATCCAGCATAGATAAAGACAACTGGACCAAGGTGAAATTATTCTTATTGGGATACCTACTACCAGAATCATTGGGAGCCTCCTCTTCTACATATTTTATTGGCTTATTTGGTCACTGTCCTTGGAAACATCCTCATCATTATCCTGATTCTTATGGATTATAGGCTCTACTCACCCCTGTTTTTCTTCTTTAGCAATCTTTTTCAGTGAAATTATAATTATCAAATGTGCTGTTCCAAGATGATAGCAGGTTTCCTGTTAGAGAAGAACATCTCAGTTAGTGAATGCTTTGCACAGTTTTATTTCTGCTTCCTCCCTGGATGCCTTGAGTTCATCCTTTTTGCAGTCATGATCACTATGCTACATTTTGTAGTCCCCTTCAGTACCCTATGATTATGACCAGTTCATTCTGTGTCCATCTTGTCATACTCTCCTGGGAAGGCAGCTTTCTCCTCATCCTCCGATCCACTATCCTTAAGGCAGGATGGCCATATTGTGGTCTCAATGAGATTGATCACCTTTTCCGTAACAGTGCCCCCTCCTCTACTTGGACTGGGCTGATGTACCTGTCATTTAGCTACTGGATTTCCTCAGCTCCCTTGTCCTGCTCATCAGCTCCCCTCACCCACAGTGGTCTCTTATATTACATCATCTCCACAATCTGAAGACAACCTCAGAACAAGGTCAACGCAAAGCCTTTGCCACGAGTGCCTCTCATTTCACTGTGGTCGCCACTGGCTATGGAAGCTCCATCTGTGTATGTCCACCACTCACAGAAGAGCAGCCTGCACCTGAACTTGGTCCCCTTTATCCTTAACAGTGTCAACTCACCTCTCTTGAATCCCTTCTTTTCAGTCTATAGAATAAAACCAAGAAAGATGCCCTGAAGGACCTTAGTTAAGGGCTGGGACTTCCTTAAAGGGAAGAAGTCCAAGTGAGGGAATCTTTGAGAATCATTCCAGACTTGGGGATTAATAATCTGGGGTATATCAATGCTAAACTTTCATATTATGTCATTTCATAATAATATAGTCAAACTGGACTCAAATACATCATATTTTTAAGATACATGAATAAATACTAAAATTTGGTGGTTGTAGTAGTTTGTGGTTTTTATGGGTCCCAGAAAATCATGTCCTTAGGACTAATCCATTCCCGTGGGTGTGAACCTACTGTAGAGAGGAACTTTTGAATAGGTATCTCCAGTAATGGCATTTTGATTAACTTACTTCAGTGAGGCCTGGCCCAGCTTGGGTTTTAATCCTCTTACTAGAATCCTTTATGAACAGAATGAATATGCAGAGAAACACAAAGAACAACCCCCAGCACTAGAGAGAGAAGCCCCAGAAGTCAGAAGCTGAAGTCAATTGACCACATAAGCAGACAGACAGCCATGAAGCAGGAAGCTGAAGGCAAAGAAACCAGGAGGAGGGAGAGTGCCAGCACATACCGCCACATGCCTTGCCATGTGCCTTGCCATATCAACAGAAACAGGTCTTCAGGGAGAAATGCATCGCCTGATGCAGCCTTGATTTGGACATTTTCACAGCCTCATTATGGTCCTGCCATTCATGGACCAAAGGATTGATGTAAAAACTTTGAAAACACATATTGTATGATACAGGGGAAAATATTTACCTCCCATTGAGTTGATGGAGAAAGTGAGAGCACTAAAGGTTGCTAATTCTTTCGTGGTATACTCATACACTGCAATATAGGACAAATAAGGGCAATCACAGAAGAGAAAATGTCATAGCCATTTGGTGATCATTTTCCTTCAGGAAAAGTATTCTCTCAATTAACTTGTCTGCTCCTGATTTATTCCTTTTTATGTACCTCTTTCTTATGTTATTTAAGTCCATTTTTGAAAAATTAATTTGCAAACAAAATTCTAGAGAAGGCACCGTACTCTGCAAAGTGTGCTTGCTTCCTGTTGGGTTGTCAGCTAAAATTAATGTCTTGACCCTCCAGGAGCTGTTTCCTAACCATACAGCTCAATGAAGTCTTATTTGGAAAGAGGTCAAGTTTATTTTCTTCTGGGATTGAGGTGGTATTAGGGATTCAGATTGCCAAAGAGCAACGTCAGAGAAGCTGTTGATATTTTTTCCTTTGTCCATGGGCCCTGCACTTAGGTTTCCTATCACTACACCCAGGGTTATACATAACCCCTTAATTTCAGCTTCTTTAGTTGGGTCCTGGTCTCTGCCTAGCCTATAAGTCTTGGTAACAACTGGTTGGCAAATGAGACATGGAAGAGACCAGTATACTCTCCTGGTATATGTCACCATGAATGGTAAGCTAACTATCTATGAGTAAAAGGCCTTTCCTTAACCACACTGTATGCCAGTTCTCCTTCTGTTCCCTTTCTTTCAGGAATGCTTGCTTGAATAATTGTTCTCCCAACCCATTCCCTCCCCACAGAAGTGCACAAGATTTATTCAAAACACTGTGATGTGCTAAAATTTTCCTAAAGCTCCATAATCACTGAACAAAAGATAAAAACTTAGTGAACTTCTTAACATTTGCATAATGAACAAGGCAAGTTGCCCAATCTGAAAATCCTCATTGTCTTAAAGCATAAAATAATATTGCTAGAGGTATAGTTTTGGTCATATCACTTACATTGCATTGATTTTTTTTCTTTATTAGAGAAGTTGTGGGTTTACAGAACAATCATTCATAAAATACAGGATTCTCATATACCAACTCACCACCAACACCTTACATTGGTATGGAACATTTGTTATATTTGTTGATACCAATTTTTTTTAATAATTGCACTATTAATTAAAATCCATGGTTTATCTTAGTGTTCACTGATTTTTTAGTATAGTTCCACGGATTTTCCAAAACTTTGTATTTTGTTACCATCTGTACATCTAACATTTCCCCTTTTAATCATATTGAGATATATATTTCGGTGCTGTACATTTCATGGACAATGTTGTGCTACTATCACCACCATCCCTTATCAAAACATTTTCATCATTCCAAATATGAACCCTGTATATTTTAAGCCATAAGTTTGCATTCCCTATCTCTACCACATACCCTGGTTACCTAGAATCTAGATTGAACTCTATGAGTTTTCTAATTATTTGAAATCAGTGAGATCATACATTATTTGTCCTTTTATGTCTGGCTAATTTCACTCAATATGATTGGGAAGGGAGTTTTGCAAGTGACAAAAACCTATTTCTGTCAGTCAGGGGAAAGAAAAGATTTTGCTGGTTTAGAGAAAACTGCAAGAGTCTCAACAAGCAAAGCATAGGCCTCTGTGGTAAACAGCACTGAAGTCAGATTGCTACTGTCAGGTGAGAAACAGCAAACCAAGTTGCAAGGCAACAACAGCATTTATTTGATGTCTTAGAATTTCAATTTAGGGGGCAGAGTTTCAGGTAGCAACCCAAAGCATGTCCCATCTTGCTATTTCCAGACAAATGTTTTTAAAGTAAAAAAAAAAAAAAAAAAATAGACAAGTTGTGTGTGGCTGGTGGATATTTTGGGTACTTTAAATTGTCTTTCAGGTTAAATAGGCAACTTTATCTTTATCTTGTGGTTTGTTTTCTTTATCTTGTGGTTTGTTTTACGGTGTCCAGATGTCCTTGGGGTTTTGAGGAACATTGTTGCTTGAAGCTTTGCATTCTTTGGCAGTGTATGATATATAGTTGATGTTTACCTAATAGCAATCTCCAGAATGAGGCCCTGACAACACTGTAAATATCTTAACCAGAGTAACTCTATTTTGTTTTATTCCCTATACACTGTTCTCTGCATTTCTCTGTTGAAAGTGTTTTCCATACATAGGGAGGAATAGAGAGAGTGAAGATTTCATTAACTGCTTATTGTTGCTTTCAACAAAGAGAAACTAACTTTGTTTCTTTGTTTCCCTTTGGAAAAGTACATGGAAGTAATCTAAGAGGCCTGGTTTTGCTTGTCTTGAACATCCCTGAATAAAATGCCTGCAGCCATTAAGGCTGCCATCTAGAATCATATCAGGTGTTTTTAGAGGTAAGGTGAATACAGTCTTTTAATGATCCAGAACATTTTGTAAAATAAAGGTTGCACTACTTTTTTTTAACTTTATTTTGTACATTTAATAATTGAAAACATAAGCAATTAAAAACTAAAAAGTAAACACAGATGAATAAATATATACATTTCTCAATTAAATGTAATGGATACATGTACATTTTTTTTGGTTTGTTTGTTTTTGTGAATCAAACAATATACTACACAATATATTTGGTTCACAGTAATGCATTCATACAGTATTTGTCCTTTTGTGTCTGGCTTGCTTCACTCAACATTTCCTCCAGGTTCATCCATGTTGCCATATGCTTTATGACTTCATTTCTTCTTACAGCTGCATAATATTCCATCATGTGAATAGACCACAGTTTGTTTATCCATTCATCTGTTGATGGACACTTGGGTTGTTTCCAACTTTTGGCAATGGTGAATAATGTGGCTATGAATATCGGTGTGCAGATGTCTGTTCGTGTCACTGCTCTCAGTTCTTCTGGGTATATACCCAGTAGCGGTATTGCAGGGTCCCATGTCAAGTCTATATTCAACTTCTTTAGGAACTGCCAAACAATCCTCCATAGTGGTTGTACCATCCTGCATTCCCACCAACAGTGAAGAAGTGTTCCTATCTCTCCACATCCTCTCTAACACTTGTAGTTCTCTGTCTTTTTAATAGTGGCCATTCTGATAGGTGTGAAATGATATCTCATTGTAGTTTTGATTTGCATTTCCCTAAGCATGAGTGATGTTGAGCATTTCTTCATGTGTTTTTAGCCATTTGTATTTCTTCTTTGGAGAAATGTCTATTCAAGTCTTTGGCCCATTTTTTAATTGGGTCATTTGTCTTTTTATTGTTGAGTTGTAACATCTCTTTATATATCCTGGATATTAAACTCTTATCAGATATGTGATTTCCAAATATTTTTTCCCATTGAGTTGGCTGCCTTTTCACCCTTCTGACAAATTCCTGTGAGGTGCAAGAGTGTTTAATTTTGAGGAGGTCCCATTTATCTAATTTTTCTTTTGTTGCACGTGCTTTGGGTGTGAGGTCCAAGAAACCACCACTTACTACAAGGTCTTTAAGATGTTTCCCTACATTTTCTTCCAGTAGATTTATGGTCCTGGCTTTTATATTTATTTATTTAATTTTTTTTTTATTATGGGTAAAAATCAAAATTCTCACAATACATACAAACATTTGCAAAATGATATATAAATATATATGCATATATGTGTATTTGCTTACAAAAATGTTGTTTATATATATATATATA
>JAKSZT010038498.1:0-13755 GCA_026826555.1 Tolypeutes matacus
TCCTATAGGTTTTGATATGTTGTGTTGTCATTTTCATTGGTTTCAAAGTAGTTTTTTATTTCATTTGAGATTTCTTCCTTGACCCACTGTTTGTCTAAGAGTGTGTTGTTTAACTTCCATATCTTTATGCCTACTTTGGTTCTATGGCCCTTACTGATGTCCACTTTCATTCCATCTGGTCAGAGAAATTGCTTTCTATAATTTCAGTCTTTCTGAGTTAATTGAGAAGTTTTCTGAGGCCTGGCATGTGGTCTATCTTTGAGAAAGATCCATGTGTACACAAGACGAATGTATATCTTGCTTTATATGGGCGTAGTGTTCTGTATATGTCTATTATGTCCAGATCCTCTAATGTATTATTCAAAGCGTTTATTTCTTTATTGATTGTCTGTCGAGATGTTCTGTCTAGTGGTGTTCATGGTGTATTAAAGTACCCCACTATAACTGTAGGGGCATCTATTTGTCCATGTAGTTTTTCCTCTGTTATGCCTCATGTATTTTGAGGCACCCCGTTTAAGTGCATAAATGTTTATGATTGTTCTTTCTTCTTGAAAGATCACCCCTTTTACTAATATATAGTGTCCGTCTTATTCTCTTAACAATAGTTTTGCATTTAAAATCTATTTTGTCCATCCTTTTTTTTGGTTATTGTTTGCTTGTAAGATTGTTCTCCAACCATTCACTTTCAGCCTTCTTGAATCTCTGGGTCTATGGTGAATTTCTTGTAGATAGCATATTGATGGGTCATATTTCCTTATCCATTCTGCCAATCTATGTCTCTTGACTGGTGACTTTAATCCATTAACATTTAGTGTTATTACTCTCTAGGAATTACTTACATTAGCCATATTTTCTTGGGTTCATGTATGTCATATGTTGTTTTTAGTTCTCTTTTTGTCTTTTTCGTTGTTCTTACAATCTCTTCCAATTCTCTCTTGATTTTTCTCTTCAACCTGCAGAACTCCCTTTAGTAGTTCTTTGAAGGGCAGGTTCCTTATTGGCATACTCTTTTAATTTCTGATCATCTATTCTCCATCATTTTTGAATGCCAGATTTGCTGGATAGAGAATTCTTGACTGGAAGTTTTTTCTTTTAGTACTTTAACTATGTTATACCACTGCCTTCTTTCTTCCATGGTTTCAGATGAGAAATCAGAACTTAATCTTATTGAGCTTCCCCACTGCACCTCTCCAGGACACACACTCACACCTCCTTCCCCTGCCCCCAGCACTCACCAGCACAGCACACAGACTTGCATATCGACACTCCCCAGTCCCTGTACACAGAATCCATGCCACTTTAAGGGAACACAGATGCTTATAAGCATTGTAGTTGTTTACCTGGAAAATGACTTACTTTATAACCATACCCCAATCCTTGTTTCTTCCAGGAGATTGAACCAGAATGACTCTAGCCAGCAAGAATGCTCTGATTTTCTTGTGCAGATCTTTCCTCAACAAGTGAGTGATTCCAGAATATGTGCTGTTTTTGTTTGCTCTTAGAATCATGCACAATTACAGAAATGAAAATACTCTGAGGATCAGATCATGATATGTAGTGTTTACTCAGAAAACTTTGTTCTCTTCATGCCTTTAGAAAACAGATGGGAAACAGTCATTGAATCAAAGGCCCCTAAGGAAGTATGGGGATATCTGTGGACAGCACATGCTTTCCTTGGACATACATCTCTCAAGTCTATTTTGCTTTGCGCATGCAAAATTCTTAATCAATGGATAAAAAATTGCTGTTGAGGAAAACTCTACCATGTATTTTACAATCTGATGTTGCCTTTTGTAGATGCCCTTTTAATCAGAGGTCAGTGGAGTTGTAAGTCATATGGTAATTCTTTAAGGTTTTGATGAACGTCTATGCTGTTTCCATAGTGGCTATAAAATTTTTCATTCCCACCAGCAATGTATAAGGGTTCTTATTTATTCACATCCTAACACTTGTTATTTTCTTTTTATCTTTTTATATTGACTTATTGTAACTCATCTTCATTTGCATTTCCCTAATGAATAATGGCTTTGAATATCTTATCATGTGATTATTGGTAATTGGTATATCCTCTGGAGAATTATTTATACTAGCCCTTTGTCCGTTTTCAATTGGGTGGTTTTTCTTTTTGTTGTTGGGTTGTAGGTGTTCTTTATACATACTGGCTTGAAATATGATTTGCAGCTATTTTTGTAGGTTCTTTTCACTTTCTTGATAATGTCCTTTGGTTTACAAACCTTTTGGATTTTGATGAAGTTCACTTTTATTTTTGTCATTGTTGCATATGCATTTCTGTACTTCAGCTTTTCCACCTGAGGGGTAGGATAGTAAATCAACCATGGCATATGTCTATGAATGAGTTAATATATTTAAAGTGTGCATTGTAAATGCTCAGGAAGGTTAATTAAAAGTGCAATGTCTGGCCTGAGATCTCACAACTAATAAGACTCAGGGCTGGATTCACACCTGGGAGTGAAAACTTCAAGGTCAGTGCCCTATCCGTGAAACACAGCTACTTTGTCAATAAACAACCACTTTATTTTAATCCTTTCCCAGTTTTGAATGAATCAAAGATGTGAAAAAATTCTGTTGGTGATAGCCTGAGTGTGGAAGATTGTTCTGAATGAACCAGTTGCCTGACCAACACATGATTTGTGCCCCAAAATCTATGGATTATATCACCTTGTATTATTTTTTACAGTAAATTTAAGTGTCTCTCAGAAATGGCATAGAGTGTTGTGAGCCAGTGCCCTTGTGGGTAAAATCTATGATAAAGGTGGAAGGGTATAATTTTGCAGTGGATTGGCATGATAGTGGTGCAGTGATGCTCTTGGGATGGGTGGTGCTGGTTTGTGAGGGCGGTAGTGTAGAGGGGTGGGATGCACTGTCCATGGAACTGGGGGGAGGGTCAGGGGATGGAGCAGGTGAACTCTGGGGATTTGCAGGTAATGTGGTTCAAACTAGAATGTTGGGAATGTTCTTCTGGCAAATTAGACAGGGGGAGGGTTACTGGATTAGGGTGTTGGATGAGTGGGCATCTGTGACAGGGTGCACCTTGGCCAGGCTTCTAGGGAATCTGTGAATGTTCATCCTACTATAGTGTGTTTTATCAGTGGGTAGAGATCCACACAGTTAACGGGAAGGTATTGGACTCCCATCCTGAGAAGTCCTGCTACGTTCTTATATAGAAGGGTGGGAGTCTCTCGAGAGAAAAGGCAGTGCCTAATAGGGGAGGACAGTCGACTAAGTCAAGTCCTCAATGTTGTAAGTAACTATGAATTTTGTTCTTCAATGAGCGAAGCATAGTGGTTGCCATGGGTCCTAAGGGGGGAGGGGGAAGGAGGAATAGAATAGATAGAACTTGGGGCTTTTTGGGGGCATTGGAGTTGTTCTACATGATCTTGCAATGATGGATGGATACAGGCCATGTTAAATTTCACCAAAATTTATAAAAGTGTATGGCTCAAATTGTATACCATAATATAAATCATTGACCATGGTTAGTAGTAATGCTTCAGTATTTGCAGATCAATTATGAGAAATGTACTATCCACATGTAAAATGTTATTAATAGGGGAAAGAGGAAAAAGGGGGGAATGTTGGGTATATGGCAATCCCCTATATTGTCTACGTGACTTCTGTAACCTGAAGCTTTTTTGATGATAAAATGAAGAAAAGACACTGGGGTAATAAATGAAAAAAAAAATGTCACTGTACATATATGACAACAGATCATACAGTGATGAAAGGCATAATGCAAATTTTTTTTTAACTTTAATTTCAAAATTTAAAATTTTTTTGTAATTTATTTGTTATTTCTAAAACTATCATTAATATTTCTTTTTCTTATTCATTTTATTCAGTTATTTTGTTGACTTAATTTATCAAAGTATTTTTGGATCACAGGAGGGTTACAACTCTGGCAGGAGAGGACCATTGGTGCAGGGTGTCAGTATAGGGGGATGCATGGGAGGAGGTTCACCTGGGGCATACCTATATGGCATATGAATGAGTTCAAGTGTTCCTTGGGCATTGTCACAATGAGTGGAGATACACACAATAACTGAAAGAATATTGAATTCCCATCCTGGGGAGTTCTGCTACATTCTCTTATGGGACAGCAAGAATCCCCCAAGTACAGGGCCAGTGACAGTGAAGGTGAATGGACCATTGATGGGCCCTTGATAATGATGACTGTACTTAGGAACCCTGATAGACTGCTTCAGATCCCACTTAAAGGCCACACGAGCCTGGGAAAACGGTGTGACCCCTCTTTCATCATTGCTCAGCACTCTCATATGGATATTTCAATAGGGCCCATTTAGTATTGTTATGTTATGGGACTGAAAATGAGTAAATGCAGGTAGAGCCTTAGAAAGATTACTGGCACCTCCAAATCACTCTATGAAGAGTTCAGTTATAAAAGGAAGAATAAGCAAGAAGCATAGTGGTCACATCCAGAAAAGATACTTTGGTGGCTCCAGGACAGGAGGAAGGATGATAACTTTCAGGATTTACATAGTTGTGGTGCTTTCCAACTCATGGAGAATATCTGCTGTGCTCTCCTGGAATCTTCACCTCAGCCCTGTGTTGTCACAACACTGATATGTGAGGGATCCAGGGTAAAAAATGTAGTTGGTTCCCTGAACATTTGAGACCTCTAGATCATGCCCTGGATCCCTGAACTCCCTTTGCAAACCCTCCAACCCCAAAGTTACAATGCCCTGGAGGAGGTGCTTAAGCTGAGATGGGAGGAATTAGGGTTCAAGTACAGAGTCAGTCTAGCTACAAAGTGAGACTGCCCTACTTCAGGCACAAGTGGCAAGCAAAGGGGTCCCCATGGCTTAAAAATTTGCCAGAATGACTCATTGAATTCAGGAAAGTGCTAGGCTTAGGATTACAGTTTATTATAGCAAAAATATACAAAGTGGAACCAGCCAAATCAAGAAACACATAAAGCTTTCGTTATCCATTGGGGCGCATTACCTTCCCAGCATCCAAATATGACTATATTCAGAGAGTATTGTCAACTAGGGAAGCTCATCTCAGATTCACTACCCAGAGGTTTCATTGAGGCTTCATTACACAGATGTGATTGATTGAGTTCAACAGTTTGGCCAATAATCCAATCTCCAAACTCTCTGTCCTACTGAAACATGGCCCCAAGTATAGTCCATAGTGAGAGTACCTGGTAATGTGGAATAAAGCTTACATATTGAGAACAAATAGATGTTTCATTTTTTATTTGAAATACCATCCCCTACCTACCCATTTCTGTCATTCCTGAGTCGCCAAACATTTCTAGAAAAAATAATTTAAAATTTGTTCTGGATATGGTAAACAACATCAATATAAATTTAGTTTTAAAAGGTAATATTTCTGTTTGTAATAATATAACTATCAGATTATATATCCTCTCGTCATCTCTGGATATGACCAACTTTTTCTCTTTATGCAACTAAGTCTGTGCTCTTAGTTTTCTCTCAGTCTCTGAGATTCTATGAGCAATGCCTCTAACATTTTGTATGTAAAAGACTGGTTATTCACTAAGTAATTAAGAAAAAATAAATAATATTTTTCAGCAGTACATTCCTAAGGGGACTTGAACGTGTTGGATGAAAATATATAATTAAGGTAAATATAGGATTTACTGTAGATTCTGGTGCATGAATTGATATCCCGTCACTCCAATTTTTATGATCTGATGATTATGAGCATTAGCTATAGGAAGGGAAATGATCTGTACCTACATACATGGAAAAAAGCAAAAATTTTTAGAATGAAGATGACAGAGCTCCATGTCTAAAACACATTTGGTACCCTTCATGTATAAAATGGTACGGTAAAAATTATCCTCAGTGCTTATTTATCACAAATTTCTAGAACGTATAAATCCAATAGGTCATTGACAATGTCCAAAAACTGCATCAATATAGATAGTGTCATATTTTCTCCATTGATTACCCAACTGAGGGTGGTGGCTGAGTTAGTGAAGAAGAGAACTGGTAATGCTGTATTGTGCAAAGACAGATATTAAAGGCCTGCAGCTTGACAGAAAAATTAAATAAAAATATTTAGAGATTGAAAAATACAAAACTAGAAATCAGTTTCACACATGAATGTCAAATTAGAAAATAAAATGAAAATGATTAGGAAATATGTAGGAAAAATGTAACCATCTTATCAGGAATAGCATTCAAAAGGCAGTTTTGAATTGAGTTCAGACTTCCCATTTTTGGAAGAGACAGGTGAAGCGCAAGACTGTCCTTCATCCTGCCACCTGTGTGAATTAAAAATAAATGAGCAAATTAAGAATAAATGAGCAAATACATAGGTAAATTCCTTGAAATATGTCTGGCACAGTGTCAGTGCTTTCCAAATTTTCAATTAATAAATCTAGAAGGATATGCAGAAATGGAACAACTGGAAGGCTGCAAAACAGGGAATGAAAGAAACTGAGATTTCAATACACTTTCTTTGTACCCATTCACTTTGCTGCAGTAAATTATTCTTGTCATTATTACTGGGCAACACACAAACAAAAAACCTACTTAAAAAACTAGTGGCATAAGAGAACCTTTTTCCTTTGCTTGTGTTTCCTGGGATTAGAAATTCAGCAGGACATAGTGGGGAGGCCATTTCTGCTTTATGATGTCTGAGCCCTCAGCAGAAGAATCTCCCTGTCTGGGGGTGGCTCAACAGCCAGGGGGTTGGGAATCATCTGGGTCAATGTCATTCACGTATCCATGGGTTGCTGCTGGCTTTCCCTGGAGGACCTCCATGCCTCCTCCCTATTGGCCATGGCTTCCTGGCAGCAGGGTAGTCTCAGGGCATGCAGAATCTTACCTGGTGACTCAGAGCCTCCCCAGTTGAGTGATGCACATGAACAAGTAGTGGCTCATGCCTTTTCGAGCATAACCATAGATGTTACACAGCCTTGCTTATTGGGTTTCAGCCCTGGTTCTTGGAGAGAGCATAGACCCCACCTCTCAATGAGGTGTAAGTCAAAGAAGTGGCAAACTTGTTAGTGAACCACATGTGTGGAGCAATTTAAAAAAAAAATAGTTGCATTCTGCCATTCCAAAATATATTATGCAGGTAGTGCTGCTTGTAGCAAAGGAGCAAGTCTTAGGAAATTGTGGTTTTGACTCCTGCCTCAGCTACCAGGAGCTGTGTGACAAGTAAACACAAACATTTTGGGAACCTTACTGTACAGTTATGGGGATTTAAAAGGTAAAATCTAATTATTTTATATCAATTAGAATATACAATATTTGTTCTTTTGTATCTGGGTTATTGTACTCAACGTTATTTCTTCAAGATTCATCCATGTTTTCGCTTTATCAGAACTATGTTCCTTTTTACAGCTGAATAATATTCCATTGCATGTATATACCACATTTTGTTTACGCACTCACCTCTTGATGGACACTTGGGTTGCTTCCATATTTTGACAATTTCAAATGGTCCCACTATGAACATTGGTGTGCAAATATCTGTTTGAGTCCCTGCTATCAATTTTTCTGGGTATGTACCTGGGAGTGGGATTGCCGGGTCATACTGTAATTCTATGCTTCACTTTCTGAGGACCTGCAGAACTGTTTTCCACCAACAATGAAAGAGTGTTCCTATTTCTCCACATCTTCTCCAACACGTTTTCTTTCATTTTCCCAGTAGTAGTCATTCTCGTGAGCGTTAAAAGGTATTTCATTGTGGTTTTGTTTTGCATTTCCCTAATGGCTAATGATGTTGAGAATATTTTCATTTGCTCTTCAGCCATTTGTACACCTTCTTTAGAGAAATATCTATTCAAGTCTTTTGGCAATTTTTGAATGGGTTTTTTGTTGTTGTTGCTGTTGCTGAGTTTTCAGATTTCATTATAAATTCTGGATATTAAACCCTTATCAGGTATGTGGTTTCCAAATATTTTCTCCTACTCTGTAGGTTGTCTTTGTAGTTTCCTGATGAATTTCTTTGAAACACAAAGGTTTTATATTTTTATGAGATCCCCTTTATCTATTTTTTTTTCTTTTGTTTCTTGTACTTTGGGTGTTAAGACTAAGAAAGCATTGTTTAATACAATGTCTGAAGATGCTTCCCTACATTTTTTCCTAGTACTTCTAAATCCTTTGAAGAGGATTGTGCCCTTAACCCATGAATTCAGCACTAACTCTGGTTAATTAGAGTGAGAAATGCATTGTAAAGTGTTAAGAGAAAATGATCTCCAGAGAAGCAACTGTAGCTGAAGCAGTTGAGGTCCCATTTACCATATGGAGGACCCACATTCATCTCCAAGACCTGCTGGCAAAAAAAAGAAAATCGGTATCCCAGACCTGTGCAATGAGGCATAAGGCCCCCGAGAGCAGCAATGTGATGCACCAAAAAGATGACGATGCAACCAAATTTTTTTAAAAAAGCTCCAAACTGTAGATAATAGACATATCTCACAGGGTTATGGATGAATTAGCATTTTTGAAAGTACTTCATGGGATATAAAGACTGAACAATGCTTTGTAGATAGGGAGAACCAGGTTACTCACTGTTTGGAAAATGAAATTGCAAATAAGGAAGCACAGAGGATTAGAATAGGTTTTTCAATATATGTGCAGAAAGAAATAGTATATATGTGTGAGTATATGTAGGTTAATATTTACATATTTCCTAGTTCTTTCTGGCAGGTACATCTAGAATAATGACAGTATAATAGTGCCTTGACCTTGGTTTCTAAACACCATTCTCCAATAAAAGTAGCTAGGACTCCTTCAAGAAATGGTTGTTTCTGGGTCTTAGAGAAAATACAAGATGAACATGGGACATCTTGTGGTAGGGAGAGCAAGGAAGTGCTCAAAAAATTGTTTGGGTTGAAAGTACACAGGAGCCATCTTAAAGAGTTCCCAATATCCAAGGCTGAAAGAATTTGAGCAAGAAAGTCAGTGATGATAGTACTGAATTAGAGATGTGGGATAAATTAAATATCTGTGTATCCATGGTGAGAAAAATAAATTATTGAATAAATAAATTAGCATGGAAGAAGGGAAACATTTCAACTTAATTAATGTAGAAATAATGAGAGAAAGAGAAAATAAATTTAAGGAAAGAACACAGTAATAATTGTTGCAGGCAAGAATCATCCAAGAATGTCAAAATTTGTGGATGAAAGTTTGATGTGAATCAGCATATTCATCTAGACTGAATATATCTCCCCTATTGTATTAATTAATTATAAAGGTAAAGAAGCAATTTTATAATACCAAACATGGTAGACACCACATCATCCCTGTGATTTAGGAATGTCACTAGTAAAATAAGACATGTCAACCTCACATACATCTGATGTAGTAAGTAGGGTGCAGTACACTTCCATGGTATTTTTTGTGGTCATGAAACAAAATTTCAAACTGATCGTGAGAAAACATTAGGGAAACACCAATTGAGGCACTCTCTACAAAATACCTGATCAGTACACTGCAAAATTTTCAAAGTATGAAAGAAATGGAAAATCTTAGGAACTATGTAGATGGCAAGAGTCTAAGGAGACATGATAAGTAACATGCAGTGTGATATCCTGGATTGGATTTTGCAATAGAGAGAAGACAATGCGAGCTTTTCTAAACAGAAGAGAACACAAAAAGGACCCACTATGTAAAATGTGACCAAAAGATTATCAGTCCCGTTCACTAATATCACCACAGCTTTGTGATCCAGTTGACCCATCCACTTCCTGTGTATTCTGGAAATAAACTTACAAATATGCAACGGCAGGGATTACAGTGAACCCAGTTGACAGGGGCTGGAATTGGATGTATTGGTGTGATTTGAGGTGTTTATTGTATAGATAGAGGTAAGTATAAGGAGAGTGAAAGAATCAGAAGGCTACAGGTGCTGTACTGTGAGATGCCCCAAGTCTTCCTCCATCCCCAATGTTCTGTTGCAGCTCCAGAGCCCTGCTTCCTTTTCCCAGTCTAGATCTTCACCAGTGACTTGATAACTTAACTGAGAAATGGTGGCAGCATCAGACAGTCCCCTCCCCTGTGTCGCAATAGAGGAATCTTCAGCTTATGGGGTATAGAACTGTCAGATTTTGGTGAACAAGTCCCTGATTTCCTTTCATCCCTGAGGTTTCATTGGAAGCCTTTTTTTCCTGAATTTTCCTCTGGGGGCTGTGGAGATAGACTGATGGGCATCATCACTCACCTTCACTGTGAACTTACAGAAGAGCTGGAAGGAGTATTGGGATCCCCCTCTACAGGCATGGGATACCTGTAGTGGAGCTGTCTTAACGCGTGGTGGCATTTTGTTAGGTGCATGAGCTCATAGGAGAGGTGTAAGAGTTCTGGATGGAGGTGTTTTCAGGGCTCTTGGAATGGAGGTTCCTCTGGAGATTCCCAGGCCTGGGGAGGAAGGAAGAGAGGCCTCCACTGATCCCCAGGGGCCTAAATGTGGACTGAGCACTATCAGGTCAAGGGTTCCTTCTGTGATTATCATGATGGGTCCTCATTCCTATGCACACTCTCACTCTCATATGCAAAAGTCATACATATATTTCCTACTTTCCACTAGGGAGAATCTCAACAATGCACTTTAGAATTGATACAAAAGTCTATTTCCCAATTAATACCCCATGTCCCATAGGGAATGAATTTTGGAGTCCTCAGCTTTATGACTATGCCTCTTTGGGTCCTTAGACTAAGAGACTGCCCTTGCCTGCTAGGTGTAGACTTCATTAAGGGAAGATTCTTGCTGGTTACTGGGCTGTTTTGGAGGTACTTGATATGCTACAACCCATCAGTCTATATACGCAGATTCCTATAATGCCATGGATGAGAGCAAATTTCCAGCAGAAGCTCAGCATGAACACTGATGCCTCACTGGGAAAGGGGCAGGGCCAAACTACACAAACAGGGCCTTTAGAAGTTATAGGAGGTTGTGGCTTACCCCATTCTCAGCCCCTTGCCCATGGCTCTTGAGATGCTGTAAATGGCACCCCACTATCCTGTCCTCTAGCTAAATGGGGAGCCCCATGGTACCATCTGTCCAGCTTGGAAAGGGATTCATTATACTACATTGATTTGCTACAACTGAGTGAGTGATGGGTTATTGGGACCTCACCCATCATTCCCGTTCCTGTTCCTAACATGTTTCCTTGGTTCTACTCCTCTGCTCAGATCAGATCTCTGATATACTCCCTTTTTCCTCAGAAAAGCCAAGAATTTGATATCCTTTTTTCTGGTACTTCATGTGCTTGGGCAATCAAGGCCTTGTGCCCAGCCATTTAGAATGAAAGTACAGAACAAGAGCTTAGCTAAATTTTCTTAATTTTCATTATCCCATAAATTGATATAGAACAAGGGTTTTACCAGTGAGCTCTGTTTAGGCCCAGATGTGAAGAATCTGCCAGAACTGAGGCAGAGCCAGACTAGAAGCCTAGCTCTTGCCCAGTGCTCATCTGCTATGTCAGTCTTTGTCATTCATAAAATCAGCCAACCTTTATGGAAGATTCTGGGTCCAGTCACCTGTATAGAGCTGGGGAGGTCAAGAGCATGAAGCAGCCTTGTATCATGTAGCTATTGTCTTTTGTTAAAGAGAGATGCCACAAGTGAGTTGTGTGTTTGCGTGTAACTTTATGTATGCCTGATAGCTGTGTATATCATACATCGGAATGTTAATATCAAGTTAACAACTGAAAACTCTTAAAAGAGCTCTATTCCGCTCTTAAAATATAAGCACAGAAAAATTCAATATGCACTTATATATGTAAATGAATATTCCTGGGGCCCAAATTAGGCTAAGCAGGATGGAAATGTCATAGAGACATCTGGACATTGTAAGGATTGGGAAAGGAGAAGATTTTCCTGGGCCCTTTAACCTACCCAGCCCCAGGGCCTTCTCTTTGCAAGAACTCTGAGGGAGGGACTACATGTGGCAGATTAAAAGTATCTTCTAGGCTGGGGATTTAAGAATTTCTTTATGGTAAATTGATAGAGTATAGTTGCATATTGAAGGATAGGACAGGTGGGTAGAGCCATTACTGGGTTTGGTGGTGCAGGGTTAACAGGTGGGTAAATTAGGAAAGGCAGGTTAGAATACCAAGGATACTGTGGGGAGAGTTGGGAGGGGGACTAGGTGAACATGGGATTTGTGGGTATGATGTTGAACGTGTAGGAGTGGGCAAGCTTTTATGGCAGTATGATAAGGTAGTGTCATTGCTTTAGGGTGTAGGTTGGGGGGGGCATTCAGGAAGGGGTGCATCTGGAGTAGGCTTCTGGGGAATGTGTGAGTGTTCATCCTGTCATAAGGTGTTGTTTTGGGGAGTGGAGACCGACACGGTGAGTGGGAAGATGATGTACCCCCATCTTTGGGAGGACCGATTCACCCAGAAACAGACAGGTGGGTGCTTCTTTGGCACCAAGATGGATCCTAATAGGAGAGGATGATCAGCATGTCAAGAGCTCTTGTTGCATGTAACTATAAATCTTGTCATCCAGTGAGTCAAGACGGGAGTGTCATGAGTCCCAGGGAGATGGGGAGGAAGGAACAGAAAAGATCAAACGGGGTATTTAGTGGTCAGGAGAAATGTTTTTCATTACCTTACAGGAATGAACACAGGACATGGTAAATATCATCAATAATTAGTAAACTGGACCGTCTAAATTGTAAACTATACTGTAAACCATTGACAATGTTTAGTAGCTATGCTTCACTATCTGTATAATGGTTATAACAATACTCCCATGCACATAAAAAGGTTTTAATGTGGGGTGAGGAAAGGAGAAGGAGGTTGGGTATATGGGTGTCTCTAGTATTCTATGTGACTTTGCTGTGACCTAAAACTTCTTTGAAAATTAAATGAAAATTCGGGAGACACTGGGGAGTGAGAGGGTGCAGGTGCCACAGTACAGACTGGACACCCGATAATGTAGTGATAAAAGGGAAAATTAAAAAAAATTTTTTTCAATATTTTTGGTTTTTTTCCATTTATTGAATATCCTAATCCTTTAATTTTATTTTATTTCTACTGCTATTTTAAAGTTACCATGTATTTTATCTGTTATATTTAAACTTATCTTATTTCATTTTCTATTAATTGTATTTGGCTATTATATGGGCTTCATATTCAAAGAAGGTTTGGATCACAGAAGGGTTACAGAGGGGACAGGAGAGGATCATTGGAGAGGGTTATCTGGGATGGGGGTTTCGTGGGAGTAAGTACACCTGAATATACATGAAAGATATATAAAATTGTCCAAGTGATCAAGGGATGCGGCACTGTCAAGGTGGGTAGACAATTATTCAATAAATGAGGGAATACTGAATTACCAGCCAGTAGAGTTCTCCCACATTCTCCAAGGGAGCAGCAACAGTGCCCCGAGTGCAAGGCAGTGTCTGGCAAAGGAGGAGGGTCCAATGATGGGTTCTTGTTATTGATCAGTAGCCTTACAAGTCTTTTCTCTTGTAATTGAAACTTAGCCTACTGTTCTGGGGTGCTTAAGGGTTGCCACCTGAGAGCCTCCTTGTTGCTCAAATGTGGACTCTCTCTAAGCCAAACTCAGCATATGAATGCATTACCTTCCCCCCAGCATGGGATATGACTCCCGGGGATGAGCCTCCCTGGCTACGAGGGATTGATACCAAGTGCCAACTGGCAATACAGCCAGAAAAAGACCTTGAATACAAGGGGGAAAAGGTAAAGACAAATGAGTTCATGTGGCTAAGAGACTTAAAAGAGAGTCGGGAGGTCATCCCGGAGGTAACGCTTAC
>JAKSZT010038504.1:8539-25695 GCA_026826555.1 Tolypeutes matacus
CCGGGGGAGAGGGGCGCGGGGCGCTGCGGGCCGCCCCGCTCGGGGGGGACGCGCGGGCGGGCGGCGAGGTCGGGCCCGCGCCGGCAGCCCGGGGATGCACGCCCGGGGCGCGGGGCTGGACGTGGGCTGTGTGCTCAGATGTGCAGCGGGCCGGGGGGCGCACGCACAGGTTGCGGCGTGAGCTTACATAAGAACCCCCTCCTCCGCTTCCTTTCCCAAGATCCCGGTTCTCCGCTGTCGGCGCCCCCCTTTCCTCCTGCTCCCAGGGCCCTCCAAATGAGAGGAGGCTGGAACTTCATGCTCCCCCCACCACCCACCGTTTTCACCCAAAGGTGCACTTGTGATGAGGTTTACGACTGCAGTCACCCCTTGTTGGGCACCTTCGTGTCCTGCACCCCCGAAGCCCTGGTGCAGGTTTTCTGACGGTAATTTAGATTGTGCAGGAGCCTACATGGCCTCAGCAGAGACGAGAAACAGACCCTTTCGGCGATTCCCTAGGCTCTTAGGACCGAAATTATATCACGGCTACCTGGCAAATAATATTTCTTGGCAAACCGATTGTTTGGGATTTTTAACCTTGAGCCGCTTAACCTGTAAAACGTTACAGCCTTTCTCCTATTGATTGATCGTGCCAACGAGAAGCTTACGCATTGCAGATACATGCTTCTGAATGGGTCTTGAAATCGTGAACATTTTCTTTGGCTTTGCAGCAAAGTAGTCTACGCGTAATCTGTAGAGTATTTGAATCTAGTCTTCTGATATTTCAATAAATTAATTTTTTAATTAACATTTTTTTTTCGTGGGGTTTTGACAGAAGTCTAGATGAGACTCACATTTCAATTTAGCAAGCTTTTTAAAATTCTTTTTCTCCTTCGCATGACATATCAGAAGTATGGTGTTTACAAATTCAAGGGCAGAAGAGGCAAAATGCATCTTTTGTTCCCTGTGCCTTTCTTAACATCGAGGATGATAAACTTTGAATACTTCCTCTCATGTCTAAAATGCTGTTGACTGTGTCAAATTCAGATCTTAAAGGCACTAAGTATCTAATTGCTCTAAGTTTACAATTTGCTTTTCAATTACATCAAGCTAATTTTAAAATGTCTTTCCAGATGTGAGCTGGAGGTGTGAAAGTCTATTATATCCAAGGAAAGAAGCTTATAATATATGTTAAAGATTTGATTTTCTTAGGAAAACCCACACAATTCTTAATGTGCTTGGGTATTTGGGGAACAGTTCAAGTATATTTAGTTTAGTCTGTGATAACATGTTTTAAGTTGTCCATTCACCTGCATTTGCTATTGTTACTTGGGACACTTAGTTGCAATGAATATCAACCATGGAATGCCTTCCTTGGCTCACAGAAGTCTTACATGAGAGAGGTGCTGAGTCCTGAGTCCTATGTAATTTGATAGCTTTCTCTAAGCTTTTCTCCGTGCAGGAGTCTTAGTCTTCAAAATAAAACCACATTTAAAAAATCAGTTATTCTGTTGCTTTTTTTTTTTTTCTTTCACCTTTCAGGTTGGGAAATGTCTTGTGAATATTACATAAAAATACTCATTTTGTAATGTTACAAATAAATTTATATTTAAATATGCAATTTGTGGAAACACTTTCTGTGGGCTCATTTTAAAAGGTGATCATTTCAACTAATATCTGAAATTTTTATTGCTGCCTCTAATCATTGAGAGGATAAAAATAACACGAAGCTGTTGGAGAACATGATAGCTTTTGTAACATAAATTGCATTTGACTATTAGTGGTTTTATGGAGAACCCTAAATTTCACTTTAATTGTAGCTGTAGTTGGCAAGAAACATCAAATTAACCAAAATATTTGGAGACGTAGCCTTGGCACATGTTCGTTCCCTGGAAGGCCCTGTCCCTCTCTCTGATTAGTCAATAATCAGGAAATAAAGAATTGAAGTAGAAAAAGTAGAAAGCTTATCTGAATACTAAAATATTTTTTTTTTTTTTAAAGATTTTATTTATTCATTCATCTATCCCCCCCTTGCTGCCTGTGCTCGCTGGGTCAGCTAACCACGCCATGCGGGCGGGCCTGCCTTCACCAGGAGGCCCCGGGAACTGAACCCGGGGCCTCCCATATGGTAAACGGGAGCCCCACTGATTGAGCCACAGCCGCTTCCCCTAAAATATTTTTTAAAATTAAATTAAATCATGTGATGCACTTCAAAGCCAGATAAACAGTATTCACTTTTATCTGCTATTTGCAGACACTTCTCAGATCTCCCCTCACCTTTCCCTAAATCTCCTCTCCCTGCTCCCCTTGTCCTCTTCTCCTCTGCTCTTATCTCGTTCTAATATGCTTTGTAATTTATTTTGTCTGTCAGTCTTCCCTCCCTAAAACAAATGTCCTGAGATGGTTTTTTCTGTCTGTTTTGTTCACAGATGTATCCTATTACCCCAGCCTTGCCTGGCATCCAGTAGGCAATCTTTGCTGGTGATTTATTGGATGCATGACTGTCTCTCAGTTTAGGCAATACAGTATTTTTTTTTTAAACAAATCATTTTTATTGGTACATATTAATAAAGCATAGAGTTCATCCAAAGTGTATAATCAGTGGTTATTTGGTATAATCACATAGTTGTGCATTCATCACTTCAATCACTATTAGAGCATTTTCATTATTTCAATAATAATAAGAAGAAACAAAAGCAGACAAACAAGAAAATTCTTCACCTTTCAATCTCTCTATATTTCCCCTGCTGTACATAGCTGCTATTTCTGGCTATTCTTGCACAATTATTATTATTATTTTTTAAAGATTTTATTTATTTATTCATTTATCCCCCTCTTGCTGCTTGTGCTCGCCGGGTCAGCCAACCACGCCGCGCGGGCGGGCCTGCCCTCACCAGGAGGCCCCGGGAACCGAACCCGGGGCCTCCCATGTGGTAAACGGGAGCCCTACTGATTGAGCCACAGCCGCTTCCCACAATTATTTATTTATTAGCAGTTTTATTGAGATATACTTGCCATACAATCTGTCTAAAATGTATAATGATTGGCTTTTAGTTGATCACAATTTTGTGCATTCATCATCACAAAAACTTTAGAATTATTTCATTACTCCAAAAAGAAAAACTTCACACCCCTTTGCATGCCTTCCCTAGCCCTACATAACCATTACTCAAATTTCATCTTTATAAATTGATTTATGTTTACATTTTATATAAATGAAATCATACAATATGTTACACAATATATTTAGTTCATAGTATACAATCATATAGTATTTGTCCTTTTGTGTCTGGCTTGCTTCATTCAACTTAATGTCCTCCAGGTTCATCCATGTTGTCATATGCTTTATGACTTCATTTCTTCTTACAGCTGCATAATATTCCATCGTGTGAATAGACCACAGTTTGTTTATCCATTCATCTGTTGATGGACACCTGGGTTGTTTCCAACTTTTGGCAATGGTGAATAATGTGGCTATGAACATCGGTGTGCAGATGTCTGTTCGTGTCCCTGCTCTCAGTTCTTCTGGGTATATACCCAGTAGTGGTATTGCAGGGTCACGTGGCAAGTCTATATTCAACTTCCTTAGGAACTGCCAAACAGTCCTCCATAGTGGTTGTACCATCCTGCATTCCCACCAACAGTGAAGAAGTGTTCCTATCTCTCCACATCCTCTCCAACACTTGCAGTTCTCTGTCTTTTTAATAGTGGCCATTCTGATAGGTGTGAAATGATATCTCATTGTAGTTTTGATTTGCATTTCCCTAATCATGAGTGATGTTGAGCATTTTTCATGTGTTTTTTTTGTCATTTGTCAATGTAGTATTTTTACATCCAATTTTTCACCTGACAGATAAATCCTAAATACTGAGGGAAAAAAAAAAAAAAAAGAATTACAGAATATTGAAAATTCTGATATGTGGATGTGGGGATTCATTAGTAATTTTGCAGGAATCCATTCTATTGATTGCAGTGTTGGAGATATTAGATCATAAAAATTTATATCAGTTTTTGAATTCTGTAGCTCTGGTGGCTACCATTCTGAGTCCATTTAAAAAATACTGTAGTTCCCAGTTTTTTTGGGAAAATGGTTCCTTAATTTGTGATCTTGCTTTTCAGAAAAAACTTTGAAGTCATCTGAATATATACTTCAATGTTACATTTAATCTAATATTTTTATTGCTGAAAGTAAATATTCACATAGGAAACCTATATAACCCCTAAAGAAAATAAACTATTACTAATTCTGAATGTATTTCAATTTAATAGCTGTAAAATTTGACTAGAACTTTCAGTTAACTGAAATTCATCTTTTGGTTGTCTACTACTTTTAGAAGGAAAAAAAGCATAAAGCCAAACAGTTTCATAGTAATTCTTTTCAAAAGGAAGGTGTAGGAGCGCATATAATACACTATGTCAATACTGCTTGATATATATGTATTTTAGGAGGTACTGGGGATTGAATGCAGGAGCTCATACATGGGAAGCAGGTGCTCAACCACTCAGCTACATCTGTTCCCCAGTGAGTGTTGGTTTTTTCATTTGTTTGTTTTTAGGAGGTACTGGGGATTGAACCCAGGACCTTGTACATGGGAAGCAGGCGCTCAACGGCTTGAGCTACATCCATTGCCCTACTTGATTTTTTTTTTTTTTTTTTTTTTTTTAAAGATTTTATTTATTTATTCATTTTACCCCCCCCTTGCTGCTTGTGCTCGCCGGGTCAGCCAACCACGCCGTGCGGGCGGGCCTGCCCTCACCAGGAGGCCCCGGGAACCGAACCCGGGGCCTCCCATATGGTAAACGGGAGCCCCACTGATTGAGCCACAGCCGCTTCCCAGCCCTACTTGATTTTTGAGCCTTAAAAGAAGCCACTAATATTTCAGTTTCAGATATGAGGAGTATGGACAATAAATGAAATAATTAAATATGAAAAATTTTTTTGTACTGAAATTAGAAAGTGCTGTCATTTCATGACACTCATCTTAGGACTTGCTTAAGTTTGTTAAACCAGTTATTTTTTTTTAAATGAGGAACCTGAGGTTATGTTAAGATCTTTAAAACATGTAAAAAAAACTTAATTATTATCTTCTTACTTTCTAAGACAAAAATTGCAAATTTTGGGGGGTAGAGTTTTCATTTATACAAGTTGAAACAAAATAGGAAATCAGATTCTCTTGAAAATCCCCAGTGGTGTACTTCTTAGTTGTTCTGGGTAATTGAAGTTTTAGAAATCTTGCATTTTCTATTACACTTTTTCTGTGGTCTTGATGTGGCAGGAGCAGCATTGCTTGGAGAAATGCTGTGTCTTTATGAATGTAAATGGTTGACTTGCTATAAAATATAGATGTGAGTACAGCTTCTAGAATATGTATTCAAGATCGGTGGAAGTGAGTTATGCAATGGTGTGTTTTAGGATTGTAAGAAAAAACTCAGATGAGGCATTTTTACACAAAAGAGGCTACACACAGGCCATATGTAGGGACCTTAAACTCTGACACCCCCCCCTCCGCCCCATGTGTCATATTGATGAATATGTGCTCATCTTTCCATAAGTGTCACTTCTTAGGGATTAGAATACTGCATTTCGATGTCCCCGATAAGTTCTTTCTTCCATAGGTTTTTTGGTTTTTTTTTGCCGGGAGGTCCCAGGAATTGAACCGAGGTCCCTCCATATGGGAGACGGACGCCAAACCATTTGAGCCACATCTGCTCCCCTCTTTGTTCCTTTTTGTTCCTTTTCTCATTTAGCTTTAAGATGATATCGTTACTATGGAGGGACCTGGGTTCGATCCCCGGGACCTCCCGGTAAAATAAAAAATAAGGGGGACGGATGTGGCTCAACTGGTTGGGCGTCCGTCTCCCATATAGAGGGACCCGGGTTCGATACCCGGGACCTCCCGGTAAAAAAAATAAAAATAAAAATAAAAAAAAGATGATATCGTTATTATTAGATTAGAAAATTTCACAAGCTCTGTTGCTAAGACTTTATTTTTAAAGGTTCTTAGCAAAGATTCAGTTACTTCAAAATAACTGAATTTAGAACATTTGAAAAACCTGTAAACACATCTGAATGTCAGCTTCCTTCCATTCCAGAACTCCAGTAAGAAATATGGGGTAATTTAATTGAGAATTGTATATATTTATTCATCTGTGTTTACTTTTTAGTTTTTTATTGCTTATGTTTTCAATTATTAAATGTATGGAAAAAAAAAAAATCATACCATGATCTGGCACAGTGGACACCTATTGTTTCGTCTGCCCAGCAATTCCCCACCCTCAATTCCTTTCTTTGGCTATTTATTTACTTATTTATCGCCTTTATTCAGATATAATTTATCATAAAGTTCAACCATTAAAAATGTAAAATTAAAAAAAAAAAAAAGAAAAGAAATATGGGGTAGCATAGGGTAGCACAGTCAAGGAAGAATCATGGTTTTTTTTTTTTTTTATCATTTTGGTCAAACTTGAATGTTTTCTTTCAGCTGTCTCTTCTGGACCAGTCTGCTGCTTGAGTGATAAGAATTTCTATAGAATCTGCTACTTAAAAGACTACTTTGATCTGTACTTTCTGAAATTTGTTGTTGGGGACAAAAGAAGACTTTTCTTCCTACGGTCACTTTTTTTTTTTCTTAATAGCTTTATTGAGATATATCCACATATTTATTACACACTTTAGCCATGTGCTGCTAAATAAATGTTTTTGTATGGACAGATGTTTTTGTTTCTCTTGGAAACAAAAGAGTGAAATCACCGGGTCATATGGCAACTTTATGTTAAACTTTTTGAGGATGTGCCAGACTTTTCCAAACTGGCTTCTCCATCCTGCATCCACCCTTTCTAAAGATAGGTAATATCTTTAGATGTAATAAATAGATACAGAGATATAATTCACATGCCATACAATTCGCCCATTTAAAGTGTACAATTCAATGGTTTTTAGGATATTCACAGCTATATGCAACCCTCACCACAGTCAGTTCTAGAACATTGTCATCACTTAATCACCTCAAGAAGAAACTCTAAGTCCTTTAGCTGTTGGTCCCCCACTCAGCCCTCCTCCCCCCATCATTAAGCAACTGACGCCCCCCATGGGGTCTCTGATATGTCTCGCTGTCGAATGGTTATCTTATTAGAGGTTTAAGTTGCTGAATTCTTTCCTTCTCTGGGGGCAAACTGGCCTTCCTTAGCCCTTGTACCCCAGATTTCTACCCAGGACTCCAGACTTTTGAATTGAAAGCAGCTTTTAAAGGTCTGTCCTCTCTACTGCTTTACAGCCTTCCCTGTACAACAGCCCTTTCTCCGCACCATCTCTGACAAGTGATCATTCAACCTCTGTTTGAATTTTTCTAGTGCCGGGCGCTTGCCAGCTCACAGAGCAGCACACTTTTCTGGAACACTCCGGGCCTTGGCCTGCTTTCCCGGGACGGCACCCCGTGGGTCCTCTGAGTGCTGGTGGGTGTCCAGCCCTGCAGCTCTGTTCTCAGAGCGCTGGCCTTCAGGTGGGCGTTTGCAGCACAGCCTCAGCCTGGCGGCTGGGGACCCCCACCCAGCGGCCGTACTCACACTACTAGTTAATGAAAGCGCCTGGAGAAAACAACCGGTTTAGATGACGTTTCTCTACCCATTAAAGTTTTGGTATGTTAACTGGCTAAAACTATGCTTGGTTAAAGTAAATAAGTTCATTCTGTTGATTTTACTCCTTAACTATTCTTTATTTACCCAAACTTCAGTCACAGTATAAAAGGTTTAGGAATACATCTTGAGATTCAAAGCAAATTTGAAAACTCAGTAAAACTGAATGTCATCTTTGTTTAATACCAACTTTTTTAAAAAAATATATATATATATTTTTTAAAGATTTTATTTATTTATTCATTTATCCCCCCCTTGCTGCTTGTGCTCGCTGGGTCAGCCAACCACGCCGTGCGGGCGGGCTTGCCTTCACCAGGAGGCCCCGGGAACCGAACCCGGGGCCCCCCACATGGCAAACGGGAGCCCCACTGATTGAGCCACAGCCGCTTCTCTAATACCAACTTAAAGTGCAAGAAAGACATTTATTCTGAGTTCTTACTAATACTAAAATTTTTGTCTTCTATAATAGAGTACTTTCACTTTACACACCACCTAGAAAAAAATTGGTAGTCATAAACTTCAATTGAAGAAATGTCAGACTTTAGAATGATTCATGTAAATTTGTCTAAGTGGCTGCTTTTGTTAGGGAAATGAAGTGTTCTGAGTCCAGTGAACTTCCCACCATTGGCAGCTCTGCAAGTTCAAAGTTTATTCCATTTCCTGACCTCCAAAACCTGTTCCTCCAAAGTAGAGAACTTTCAAGAAATTGTCAAATACAGCAAAATTGACATTAAATGGTAATAAAGAGAAAAAGCAAGAATAAATAAAAGAGAAATGTGGGAATCTGGGAAAGAAAGGAAAATGAGTTCTCTAAGTGGGATGGGGGGTTTCCATGCTCCTGGGTGGCATGTGGATGGACCCCAAGTGGGCTGCAGGAATCATCTTGGTTATTTGTTTACAGGCAGATTCCTGAGCCTCCCTCCAAAGATTGTGATTCAATAGGTCTAGGGTTTAAGTGGCTTCTAAATAACCTACTTTATTCTATCTGAAATGCAGGATCCAGTCACGTGTGATTTTGCGTATTTCAGATGTAGTTAATAATGAATGATGTTGACAGGGTCAGCTACAAAATTCATGGGGCTTAGCGCAAAACGAAAATACAAGGCCCTTCGTTAAAAAATCACTAAGAATTCAGGACAGCAATAGAACATTAAACCAGGCGTGGGGCTCTGCACTCCCAGGAAGCCGGCCCTGACTGTTGGTAAACGTATATGGCAGTGTCAGGACTCGGGATGTGTGCTTAACCCACGGCCCCTGGCCCACTGTGGAGGCGAGCCGGCTGCTGTTCCCCCTGCGCTCCCAATCCTGCCACCTGTTCTCCGGTGGCCTCAGGGTGGGCACTGCTTTTCCGTCCCCAGTACCTAGCCAAGGGTGGACTGTACTAAATGCACCGTAGATGTTTGTGGAATGAATAGAGGATGACAGCAAATCACAAGGGCTAATTGAGGAATAGAGTCACATAATTTGTTTGTGACTTAGAAAACCTTAACTAATTCACGCCAGTTTCCTTTTACTTATGGAATTAATAACAAGGATAACAGCAATAATTAAAATTTGTAAATTCTTGGATAATCCCTAATCTTTGTTTCTGTGCCATGTATTTCAAACACTTATCAAAGTAGTTAATAAGTAGCAAAATGCACTGACTTGAATTTAATTTTCTCCTTGGGCTAAAATTAAAAGAACAGCGGAGTGGGTAGCAGTGGTCCTCAGTATTTCGGCGCCTCACTGACTAGTGTGGGGTAAATGGTAGGGCACCTTGATAATCCTTAGACTGGGTTATAAAGCCATGAGTTGGCAATGTTTCTGATCTTGCTTTTGAATTGTTTGTAAATATCCATTAATATCTGCTCATGATTCCCTGCATAAAGCATTTTCAGTTGACCAGGGTTTAAAAAGCTACAGGCCCAAGTTTATGAGCACCTTCTCTCGCTTAACTAAGAAAAGCAAATAATAAGCGTCTTCTAAACATTATCCAAAGCCTAGCATAGAAAGTAATTTTTAAAAAAATATTTATTTATCCCCACTGTTGATTTTGTGCTCACTCTCTGCTCTCTGTGTTCTTCTGTGTCTGTCTTCTCTTCAGGCGGCAGCGGGAACCGATCCCAGGACCTTCCGGAGTGGGAGAGAGGCGCTCAATCTCTTGCGCCACCTCAGCTCCCTGGTCTGCTGCGTCTCTTATTGTCTCTCCTCTGTGTCTCTTTTTGTTGCGTCATCTTGCTGCGCCAGCTCTCTGCACGGGCCAGTATTCCCGTGTGGGCCAGCTCTCCGTGTGGCTCAGCTCGCCTCTTGAGCCAGCTTGCCTTTTACCAGGAGGCGCCAGGGTTCGAGCCCTGGACCTCCTATATGGTAGACAGGAGTCCGATCGCTTGAGCCACAGCCGTTTCCCTAGAAAGTCAATATTTTTTTTTTCTTTTTTTTTTTTATTATGGGTAAAAATCAAAATTCTCACAATACATACAAACATTTGCAAAATGATATATAAATATATGTGCATATATGTGTATTTGCTTACAAAAATGTTATTTATATATATATATATATACATATATTTTAAGAGGTGCTTAGATTACCTAGAAAGTCAATATTGACTCATGCTTTTTGATGTGAAATGTGACATTTTTAAACCTCTTCTAAATTAGAGTATGTACTACTGGGATAATATCAGAACATAGCCTTATTTTCCCCTTGTGACTTTAATAATGACCACAACATTAATATTTGAATGAAATATTGTTTTAGATGGATCACTAATGCCGGTGATTACTATATATGTTTGCTTATTCAATAGTTTATTAACCCCATTCTTTTCTTAAAAGGTTTGACATTTTCACCACTACTGATGTAATGCACCTGGCAAATGGGTCTCAACAGGCCTGTTTGTGACGTATGTTGTGTGTTCGTTGTTCTGTGTTACATGTGTCTTTGATTGCTGTTAATTTCATGGGAGAGCAGAGAGGAGAGAGAACGGGGGTGTGTGCGGAATGGGATTCCCGGTGGGTGTGGGCAGCCGTTTGGACTTTGGGGAGGTCACTGGCCATTGAGGGCTGAGGGTGGCGGTCGGGCTGCTGGCTAGGAGGTGGATGACCTTCAGGGCACACTGGGAGAGAGGTTTGGGGGCGGCCTGACCACCGAGATCGGAGGGCTGGGCGTGGGTGAGGCCCCTTCAGAGTGGCTGCTGGGGGCAGCCTGGTGGGGTGGGTAGTGCACTCTCGGAGGGCTCTGGCAGGCCTTGGGGGGCAGAGTGACAGCGTGGGGCCGGGGTCTAAGCCCTCGTGGAGTCCTAAGGGGGTCTGGCAGGCCACAGCACGGGTTGTGGTTGCCTCCTGCTTAGCTGTCTCGGACCCGGTGGTCCGCATGAGGCCAGGGCAGAGGGAAGGTAGGGGTGGGTCACACAGGCCAGGCTTGGTTGGTTAAGCTTGAAGGGGGAAGGCAAGGAGGGTTTCCTGAAGTTTCTGTATTATCCTCAGTTTGGGTAGGAGAGCAGATAGGGATTTGGGGCAAAAGCCTTGGCTTAGACGAGGGCTGCCCTGACCGTACCTTTTTACCTTTTGGAAACCCAAGAACAGTCAGGTAGGAACCCCAGTAGCTGAGAAGCCCCCAGCAGCGGCCAGCAGAAGCTGGTCCGTGCCTCGTTCTGGTTGGACTGAGGGCTTCTCTCTTGGATGCACGGGCACATTTTACTTGTCCAACCTCAGATCCCACTGCCTGTAAACCAGACTCACCCCGAGCTGAAATGCCTCAACTGCCTCAGCTTTAAGGCGTCATCCAACGCCTGTTCTCCAGCCACCCTCGCTGAGCTTTGATACGTTGTTCCCTGTGAACTAGAGCCATTCTGGATTCCCAGCTGACCCTCAAAACACAACTGCTATCGATCTATTCAGAGTTGAAGTTGGAACCAAAATTTTACTTCCCATGGAAACATTGTTATAAACTGTTTTAAGCTCCCAAAGTGACCCACAGAGGCCTGTAACAAGTGGAAACAGCGCAGTGTGCAGTGGGGAAGGAAAAAACCCACGCCCATTACAATATTAGTAATTAAATACAGCTAGAATGAAGGGCCAGTTAACATGGCACAGTAAGTAGGCTTTGAAATAATAAAGCAGCTCCTCAGAAGATTCTGACAGGGCGTCAGCCACCCTTGGGCGCTCCTTGACTCGCGTGGATTGAAGAGAAGCTGGAAGGAAGGAAAGACTGAGCGGCAAGCACCCAAAGCCAGTGAGAGGAGAAGGAGGGGACGCCGCCTGGGCCTGCAAGGGCCTCAAAGTGAAGAAAGGACACAGTGGGGAGGGGACAGGGCCAAGGAGCCCCCCACACCACCCCGGGGCCCAGCTGGCAGCCCTGCCCCAGGTAGCCTGGCAGGGGGGCCCGGGTTGGGAGGCCACCAGCGGCCCTGTCCACAACATAGGGACCGCCTGGAAGCCAAGCCCGAGCCTTCCGGAGAATACCTGCTGATGCGCATTGAAATAAATGACTTATGGTCAGATGCACTTCGTTTTCATCAAAGACAATTTTACTTAAGGATTACTATTTTTTTTTTTTTTTTTTTTAAGGATTACTATTTAAGGCCCTTTCTTGAATTTTCCAAGATTCTAAATCTATGTGAATTAAATTTACTCCATTGTAGAGGTATTTTATTAAAGTAAATGTAAAACTGTATTTTACATACCCCCCCCCAAATATTCTTAATTGCATTTGTATGTACCGTTTAATGTTATCTTTACTAGAAGCCATCCATTATAAATGATGGTGATGTAGGGACATCTAATGATAATGAAATAGTGCTCACCTGCAGCCTTCCTCTTCACATTGTTATATAGGATGACAAATTGAGCTCTAAAAAGGACTCTTTCTCACCTGAGTTTGGGGGGGGGTGCTGTTAAACAAGGTGTAAGAATTTACCTTACTGTAGGACTTCTCAGCACTAGGATGTGTTGAGGCATTGCCTGAGGGGGATAATCAACCTTTACTCACCTTTTTCCTGGGGCATCTGGCCTGGAACACACTAGGAGAAGCTGTTTCAGGTTCCCCTCACTCCCTGCCCTCTTACTGTAGGAAAAGAAAATATGATTAGGGCAAAAAAGAGAATAAGTTAAGGGCAGCAGATGTAGCCCAAGTGGTTGAGCACCTGCTTCCCATGTACAAGGCCCCGGGTTCGATCCCTAGTACTTCCTAAAAACAAAAAACCACAAGAAAACAAATGAAAAAACCAACTCAGGGGAAGTGCAGCTCAGTGGTTGAGCACCAGCTTCCCACATACGAGGTCTTGGTTCAATCCCCAGCCCCAGTACCTCAAAAAAAAAAAAAAAAAAAAAGGTTAAAATGACCTAAAATACTGTCTCTTGGTGATCATTTTATCTTAACCCTTTTGTGAATATCCTTCTAGATTATTTTCCTTGTAAAATTTTATCTAAATAGTCAAAGTTTTAAAAAGCAAAATGAGATCATGCAATAAAGGATGCTCTGTATTTTTTAATGTCTTTCAACAAAATTTGTGCCAGGTGTGGTATGTATGGTACTCCATGGGAGGGATGTGCTAGAATCAATTTAATCCTTAGGGCAGTGGTTCCCAAACTATTTGGTCTCAGGACCCCTGTGCTCTCAAAAATTATTGAGGACCCCAAAGAGCTTGTGTTTATGTGATTACTCTCTTAGAAATTAAAACTGAGAACCTATTAAAATATTAAATTTATTTAAAGTAGCAATAACAAACCTATTACACAGTAACTTAACATTTTTTTTTTTTTTTTTTAAGATTTTATTTATTTATTCATTTATCCCCCCCTGCTGCTTGTGCTCGCTGGGTCAGCCAACCACGCCGTGCGGGCGGGCTTGCCTTCACCAGGAGGCCCCGGGAACCGAACCCGGGGCCTCCCATATGGTAAACGGGAGCCCCACTGATTGAGCCACAGCCGCTTCCCTTAACATTTTTTTATGAACAATAACTATGTTTTCCCAAAGACAAAACAATTTAGCGAGAAGGGTGGGCATTATTTTACATTTTTGCAAATCTCTTTAATGTCTGACTTCAGAGAAGATAGCTGGATTCAATCTGTTACCATACGTTGTTTCCTTGAAGCATACGAAGAAAATTCGGCCTCGCACAGGTATATAGCGGGAAAAAGGATTTTCTGGATCCCCTGAAAAGACCTTGGGGATCCTAAGGGGTCCTCAGACCGCACATAGATAACTGCTGCTCTGGTCAATGTTTAAATGTAATTGGGGAAGGAGTCACGAGCAATTTGTTTCTAATTAATAGCTGAAGTAGCAAAGCAAAGCTTGCAAATGATTTACTTAAAAACAAAAAGGAAATTCAGGTAACTCACCTTGTTCCTACAGTCATGTCTCCCCCATGTGCTTTGTAGCTTCCTTTCATGAGTGGGGGAAGGGACGGGTGAATTCTGGCCCCACTCCTGGAATTGCCTTTCAGGTGCCGCAAACCTGCTGTGGTCCAGTGAGGGACCTTGCAGGTGGGCAGTTAGTCTCCGGCCATGGTGTGGAGCCAGGAGGTCTTGTGAGCTTGTGGATGCTACTCAGGTTTTCTTTTCCATTTTACTCTCAGGTGCTTTTTACTGTGGTAACACATACAGCCTAAAACTTCCCACTTCACCTACTTTTAAGCACACAGTTCAGTGGTATTAATTACAGTGACATCCATCAGTGTTGTCCTACCATCACCACCACCCCTTACCAAAGCTTTTCCATCACCCCAAATAGAAACTGCACCCATTAAGCATTAGCTCCCCATCTCCCCTTCTCCCCAGCCCCTGTTAACCTGTAATCTACTTTCTGTCTATGATTTTGTATATTCCAGTTATTTCATGTAAGTGAAATCATACGGTTTTTGTCCTCTTGTGTCTGGCATATTTCATTCAACATGATGTCATCAGGATTCATCCATGTCATTGCACATATCGGAACTCCATTCCTTCCTCCTCACCCCCCAGTGGCTCCCTTATCTGTCTGTTCACTGTGTGTGCTCACCGTCTCTGCTTGTTGTGTCTGCTCATTGTATCTGCTTGTTGTCTCTGCTTGTTGTCTGCTCTTCTTCAGGAGGCACTGGGAACCGAACCCAGGACCTCCCAAGGAGACTGGCACCCAGCTGCTTGAGCCACATCTGCTTTCCTCCATTCCTGTTTTTTTTTTTTTTTAAAGATTTATATATTTATTTATTCCTGCCCTCCCCCATTGTTTTTTTGCGCTCACTGTCTGCTCTCTGTGTGTTCTTCTGTGTCTGCTTGTCTTCTCTTTCGGCAGCACTGGGAACCGATCCTAGGACCTTCTGGAGTGGAAGAGAGGCGCTCAATCTCTTGCGCCACCTCAGCTCCCTGGTCTGCTGCGTCTCTTATTGTCTCTCCTCTGTGTCTCTTTTTGTTGCTTCATCTTGCTGTGCCAGCGCTCCTGCGTGGCACCAGCTCTCCACGTGGCAGCAGCTTTCCTGCGTGGCACCAGCACTCCTGCACGGGCCAGCTCTCTGCTCGGGCCAGCTTGCTGCGTGGGCCAGCTTGCCTTTCACCAGGAGGTCCCAGGAATTGAACCCTGGACCTCCTATATGGTAGACGGGAGCCCAGTCCCTTGAGCCACATCCATTTGCCGCCTCCACTCCTTTTTATGGCTGGATAATATTCCCCTGTATGGATAGTTCACATTTCGTTTATCCATTCATCTGTTGATGGACACTTGGGCTGCTTCCACCTTTTTGCTGTTCAGAATAATGTGGTCATCAAATATTGGTGTATAACAGTCTGTTTGTGTCCCTGCTCTCAGTTTTTGGGAGTATGTACCTAGGAGTGGCATTGTCGGGTCATTTGGGATTTCTGTGTGCAGCTTTGTGAGAGACTGACTCATTTTCCCACAGCAACTGTAGTATTTTACGTTCCCACCAACAACGTCTGAGGCTTCCTCTTTCTCCACATCCTCACCAACACTCGTCGTTTTCTGTGTTTTTTTTTTTTTTTAATTTTAATTATAGCTGTTCTAGTGCTTGTGAAGTGTCTTGGACACATTTTAATAAGAAAGAAGGCAAGAATAGGGGGGAAAAACACCCTGTAAATTAATGGCAAAATTGGGCTTATTTGGACTTTTTTTTTTTTGGTAGTATACACTTACCTTATTAATATTTTCTGTAGAATGTGATCTAGAAAAAAAATCAAGGCTATTTTAAAAAAAATTTCAGTGCTTAAAAAAAGGAGGAGATTCTGATCTTTGGTTTTCCTTACAAGACAGCTTTTTGGAAATCTTTAAATGACTGATTTCACTGTAAAACACTTAAAACTCCATGATAAGTGAAGTCTGTGCTGCTGTTTGCTTTCTTTTCCTTAAGATTCTTTTGGAATTTTCTCAAAATCTGAGTTACTCGTGGAATATGCTGTGCATGAGAGTGGATATGTCCTCTTTGTGTTGGTGGATGAAGGTTGAGAAATATTTTTCTAGGGTGTTGTGTTTGGCATTATATTGATTACCAGTGCTCCCGTTTCTTTTTACTAAACTTCATCCCATAAATTCAGTGTCCTCTTGAGAGGTCATATCATGCATTTTCCATTTTTAAAAAAAATCCTTTACTTCTGGCAGTTTGTCTTCCCAATAAATCATCTCTGTTTACTTATATGTTACTGCATTAGCTCATTAAGTATTTTTTTTTTTTAAACTTTATTTTGTACATTTAATAATTGAAAACATAAGCAATTAAAGGGAAGCGGCTGTGGCTCAATCAGTAGGGCTCCCGTTTACCATATGGGAGGCCACGGGTTCGGTTCCTGGGGCCTCCTGGTGAAGGCAAGCCCGCCTGCACGGCGTGGTTAGCTGACTCAGCGAGCACAAGCAGCAAGGGGGGTATAAATGAATAAATAAATAAAATCTTTAAAAAAAAAAAAAAAGCAATTAAAAACTAAAAAGTAAACACAGATGAATAAATATATACATTTCTCAATTAAATGTAATGGATACATGTAAATTTTGTTGTTTTGTTTTTTTGTTTTTTTGTTTTTGTTTTTTTTGTGAATCAAACAATATTTTACACAATATATTTGGTTCATAGTAATGCATTCATACAGTATTTGTCCTTTTGTGTCTGGCTTGCTTCACTCAACATAATGTCCTCCAGGTTCATCCATGTTGTCATATGCTTTATGACTTCATTTCTTCTTACAGCTGCATAATATTCCATCGTGTGAATAGACCACAGTTTGTTTATCCATTCATCTGTTGATGGACACCTGGGTTGTTTCCAACTTTTGGCAATGGTGAATAATGTGGCTATGAACATCGGTGTGCAGATGTCTGTTCGTGTCACTGCTCTCAGTTCTTCTGGGTATATACCCAGTAGTGGTATTGCAGGGTCACATGGCAAGTCTATATTCAACTTCTTTAGGAACTGCCAAACAGTCCTCCATAGTGGTTGTACCATCCTGCATTCCCACCAACAGTGAAGAAGTGTTCCTATCTCTCCACATCCTCTCCAACACTTGTAGTTCTCTGTCTTTTTAATAGTGGCCATTCTGATAGGTGTGAAATGATATCTCATTGTAGTTTTGATTTGCATTTCC
>JAKSZT010038508.1:0-11764 GCA_026826555.1 Tolypeutes matacus
TTTTCTTCACTAATCAGCATTATTTATTGAGTAATTGGGCACCATGAGTTTTTAAATCAATTTTGTTGAAATGGATTAATAAACCATACAATTTATCTAAAGTGTAGAATGAATGGCTTTTGTTATAATCAGAGAGTTGGATATTCATCAATGCAATCAATATTAGAGCATTTTCATTATTTCCAAAAGAAAATTCACTACCAGTTAGTAGTCAATGCTCAATTCCTCTGTCCATTCCCTATATACATAACTGTTATTCTATTTCTGTCTCTATAAATTTATCTGAATTTACATTTTGTATAGACAGAGTGAAACAATATGTAGTATTTTCTGTCTTCTTCCTTTCATTTAGAATACTTCCTTTTGTACCACTGATGTAAAAATATTAATATATTACTCTTCATTACAGTCCATAAATTGCTTTGGTAATATTATTGCCCAAATATCTCCCTATTATTAACATCTTGTGACCTTAACATACATTTTCTGTGTTTCAGAGAAAACATTCTTTTTTATGCACTTTTAACCATACTCATTGTCCACAAGTTGGTTTGTTATGCTATACAGCCCCATGTTTCATCTTATATCTTTCCTTCTAGTGACTTATAAGACTTTAAACTTTCTTTTTCAACCACTATCATACTCATACATTAGAGCTGCTAAATACAAATAATAAAATGGGTTTTCATCATTTCTATATGTAGCAGTTTGGTATGATTTATGAATTCCAAAAATAGATATTGGTATTATGTTTGTGAACTGGTCTATTCCTCTGGACATATTAGCTTTTGTATTGAATTCAGAAGTTTCACTTTTACTTGATTAAATAATGATTAAGGCTTTGATTGGCCATGTCAATAGGATGTTGTGTCCCCCTCCCCCTTCGTGGGCTAGGAATCACAGAGCAAACAACAGAGCAGATAAGTTAGTTGGAGTTTTGATCCTGGAGCCTGGGAAGTAAGCACATGGAGAAGCAGATATGTGAGGAAAGAGACAGGGCTCCATTAGACACAGCAAAGGCCCTGGGGGCGAGCCATTAACCTGATAGCCTACTGCTGACATTATGAAGACAACAGATCAGCTGAGCTTGGAGAGGAATGAGCCAGAGAGAGAGACTAGACCTATTCCAGCCTATAGCTGATATTGGAAGAAGCTGGGACCAGGGAACCTTAAGAAGAAGAGGAAGACTGAACCTTTGCCAACGTTGGCAACCATCTTGCTTCAACAATGGCAACAGATTTTGGTAGAGAAGTAACTTATACTTTATGGCCTGATAGCTGTTAGCTTCTATCCCAAATGAATACCCATTAAAAGCCAACAGATTTCTGGTAATTTGCATCAGCACCCCTTTGGCTGACAAATACACTATCCATTTGCAAAAATTTACAAACCACCGTTTTTATCAATTCTGCAGAAATTAAGCCTCAGGGTAACTTTCACTATTCTCATTCTCTCATTTGCCTACCTGTATTCTAGCTATTAATTGTATGAGTTAGCTCATTATATTTTGTTCATATTAGTGAAATCATACAACATTTTTCCTTTGGTGCTTGACTTGCTTAACTCAATGTAGTGTTCTCAAGTTTCATCTATGTTGTCATATGCCTCATTGGCCTCATTTCTTCTTACAGTGAATAATATTCCATTGTATGTATATAACACAATTTGTTTATACATTCATCACTTGATCGACACCAAGGTTGTTTCCATAGTTTAGGCAATTGTGAATAATGCAGCTATGAACATTGGTGTGCAGATGTTTGTTCATATCTGTGCTGCTAATTTTCCTGGTTATATACACTTAGTAGTAGTATTGCTGGATCACATGGTACATCCATATTTTACTTCCTTAGGAACTGCCAGTCTTCCAAAATGTTTCTATCATTCTACATTCCCACCAAAAGTGAATAAGCCTTCCTATTTCTCTACAGCCTCTCCAATACTTGTGATTTTCTTATTCATTTTATTAAATAGTGTCAAATCTAACAAGTATGAAATGATATATCATGGTAGCGTTTATCTTTTTATTGTTGAGTTGTAGGGTGTCTTTATATATCATTGATATTATACCCTTTTCAGATATGTGAGCTTCAAATATTTTCACCTATTGAGTAGGCTGTCTTTAAACCCTCTTGACAAATTCCTTGGAAGTGCAAAAATGTTCAATTTGGAGGAGGTCACATTTCTCTATTTTCTCTTTCATTACTTATGTTTTGGGTGTAAGGACAATGAATCCACCTTCTACCACCAAATCTTGAAGATGCTTTCCTTTATTATCTCCTAGGAGTTACATAGTCTCACTTTTATTTTTAAGTCTTTGATTCATTTTGAGTTGATTTTTTTTACAAGGAGTGTGAGAGGGGTCCTCTATTAATATTTTGGATAGGAATATCCCATTACACAAGCAGCATTTGTTGAATAGACTGTTCTGTCCAAGTAAATTGGGCTTGGTAATCTTCTCAAAAATCAATTGACTATAGAGGTGAGGTCTATTTCTGGACTATCTACTTGATTCCTTTGATTAATATATTTACCTTTATGCCAATACCATGCTGTTTTGACTGCTGTAGCATTGTAATAAGCTTAAAGCCAGGAAGTGTGATTCTTCAGACTTCATCCTTAAGTTTGGTTGATTGACATTTCTATTTCTGTAAAGTTGGCTATTGGAATTTTTATTTTTATTATATTGAATCTACATATCATTTTGAGTAGAATTGACACCTTCATGATATTTAGTCTTCCAATCCATGAACATGAACATCCTTCCATTTATTTAAGTCTTTGATTTCTTTTGGCAGTGTTTTAGTTTACTGAATACAGGTCTTTTACATCCCTGCTTAAATTAATTCCTAGATATTGATTCTTTTAGTTGCTATTGTAAATGGAATTTTAAAAATTTCCTCTTCATATTCTTCATCACTAGTATGTAGAAATACTACTGATTTTTGCATGTTGGTCTTGCATTTCCCCCCTTTGGTGAACTCATTTATTTTCTCTAGTAGCTTTGTTGTTAATATTGTTGATTTTTCTAACCATAGGATCAAGTCATCTGCTAATAATGAAAGTTTTACTTCTTCTTTTCCAATTTGGATGATTTTTATTACTTTTTCTTGCCTAATTGCTTTAGATAGAATTTCTAGCAAAATTTTGAATACTGTGGTTACAGTAGACATCCTTTTTCTTTACTTTTTTTTTTTTTTTTTCAGGTATTGGGGCTAGGGATTCAACCCAGGACATTGTATGTGGGAAACCAGTGCTCAACCACTGAGCCACATCGGCTTCCCTGAGCAGCTTTTTACATTTGTTTGCTTATTGTTTTATTGTTGTTTTGTTTTTAGAAACCACTGGAACTAAACTCTGGACCTACTATGTGGGAAGCAGATTCTCAACCACTTGAACCATATCTGCTCCTTGGCATCGTTTTCTTGATCTCAATATTAGAGGGAAAGCTTTAAATATTTCCCCATTGAGTACAATGTTGGCTTTGGTTTTTTCATATAAAACATTTATAATGTTGAGGAATTTTTATTCCTACCTTCTGATGTGCTTTTATCAAGAAAGGATGCTGGATTAGGTCAAATCCTATTTCTAGGTCAATTGAGATGCTCATGTGATATTTCCCTTTAATTTGTTAATGTGATGTAAAAGATTAATTGATTTTCTCGTGTTGAACCACCCTTGCGTAACCAGAATACATCCTACTTGATAGTGGTTTAAAATTCCATTAAAATGCTGTTGAATTCAATTTGCAGGTATTTTGTTGAGAAGTTTTCCATCTACATTCATTAGAGAGATAGGCTTGAAATTTTGTATTCTTGCTGTATCTATATCTGGCTTTGTTATCAGGGAGATATGGACTTCAAAAAATGAGTTATGTAATTTTCCTTCATCTTCTATATTTTGGAAGTGTTTGAACAGAATTGGCAGTAATTCTTCTTGAAATGAATGGTAGAATTCACCTGTGAAGCCACCTGTTCCTGGGCATTTCTTTGTTTTGAGAATTTTGATAAATCATTCAATCTCTTTACTTGTGATTTGTTTGTTGAGGTCTCAGATTTCTTGTGGAGTCAATGGAGGTTATTCATGCATTTTGGGTAATTTGTCCATTTCATATTGGTGCCCAATTTGTTGCCATACAGGTTTTCATGATATCCATTTATGATCTTTTTATTTCTTTGGGGTCAGTAGTAATGTTCCCTCTCATTTCTGATTTATGTGCATCTTAATTCTTTTTCATTTGTAATTATAACTGTGGGTTTGTCCATTTTTCCGTCTTCTCAAAGTAGCAAATTTTGGCTTTCTTGATTTTCTATATTATGTTTTTGTTGTTTTCAATTTCATTTATTTCTGCTCTATTCTTTGTTATTTCTTCTTGGTTTGGGGTTAGTTTGCTGTTCATTTTCTAGTTCCCCAAGATGTTCAACTGGGGCTTTGATTTTAGCTATTTCTTCCTTTTTAATATAAGCATTTAGTGCCAATATTTCCCTCTAAGTACTTTCTTTGATGCGTCTCATAAATTTTGATAAGTTGTTTTCTCTTTTTCTCTTGCAATTTCTTCGTTGACTCACTGATTCTTTAAAAATGTGTTCTTTAGCATTCATGTATTTGCAAATTTTGACATTTACTACCTATTATTGATTTCTGGCTTCAATCCATTACAATCTGAGCAGGAGCTTTGTAAATTTCAGTCATTTTAAATTTATTGAGATTTTAAAATGTTTTCTTACCCAACATGTGGTTTATCCTAAAGAAAGATTCATAAGCACTTGCGAAAAATGTATATCCTGCTGCTTTGGAATGAAATATTATGTATATGTCTGTTAGGTCTAGCTCATTTATCACATTATTTAAATTCTCTTTTTCCATGTTGTTCCTCTGTCTTTTTGCTCTATCTCTTGGCATGAGTGGTGTACTGAAATCTCCAACTACTATTGTAGAGATATCTATTGATCCCTTCAGTTTGCCAGAATTTGCCTACTGTATTTTGGGGCACATTGTTTAGATGCATAGACACTTATGACTGCTATTTCTTTCTGTTGGTTTCCCCTTCTATTAATATATAATGGTATTCTGCATCACTTACAACATTTTTAAAAAATGTAAAGTCTCTTTTGCCTGATTTTAGTATAGTGACTCCTGATTTTTTATGGTTACTGTTTGGTTGAAAGCTTTTTCCAACTTTTCCTTTCAGCCTATTTTTATTATTCTGTCTAAGGTGAGTCATTTGTAGACAGCATATGGATGGCTCATTTTTTATCCATTCTGTCAGATTGTGTCTTGTGATCAGGGAGTGCAAATCATTAACATTCAATGTCATTCTTGTAAAGGCAGTAATTATTTGACAATTTTATCTCTTGTGTTTCATATGATGTATCTTATTATATTTTTGTCTGTCTTTTGACCATTTTGATTACTCTTTCTGAAAGTCTTCATTTCCATACCTGTGTCCAATCCTCTTTCTCATGCCTTTAATTTTGAGAATACAGAACTCACTTTAGTAATTCTGATACAGCCAATCTCTTGTTTACAATCTCTCTTAGTTTCTGTTTATCTGTAAATATTTTAAACTCACCTTCATTTTTTATCACCCCAAGTGAATCTTTGTACCGACTAGGCAAAAATTACCAGCACTGCTTTTCTGAAGCACCTTGCATGAAACTTATTCTTTCTGCCATTCCATGGGGATAAGGAGAGAAGGATTCGGCTTTCTTCTGGCTTCCCAAAACATTTCTCTTCCAGCATCAGGGAGAAGTTTCCTGTTGTCTGAGGTTGCTGCCACAGATCTGTGCAATCTTCCCTTCTCCCTGCATACCAGTTCTGTTTGCCTAGAATTTAAGATTCATAAGTGAAGACAATGAAGTTGAAATGTACATTGAGTCCATCCCATTCAGAGCCACATGTGACAGGTAAAGGAAGAAGAATCTTAACCTGGAGGAAATGGGTTATTACTCAGGGTAATTTTAAATTAATCATCTCTTTCAATATAAAGCATAGTAAAAAGTCAGATATCTCCTTTAGAATGATAATTCTGACAAAACTGGGCTGAAGCTGGTGTGGAGACAGAGCACCAGTTAGAATGTTACTGCTAATGGCTGGATGAGAGACTATGGAAGTGTTTGCCAAGATTTTGGGGGTGGGGATGGTTAGAGAAGTTGAAGAGAGAGACATTTCAGAAGGCTAATCAAATGACTTGGTGACTGACTGATATGGGCTGTCATCCTCATTTTTGATGGACAATTTTACTGGATACTGAATTCTTGGTTGGCATTTTTCTCTTTTATTATCTTCAATATATCACACTAATGTCATCTCATCTTCTTGGTTTCCAGTGATAACTCTGCAATATGCCTTATTAGATATCCCTTGTATGTGATGTATCTCTTTTCTCTTACTGCTTTCAGAATTCTCTCTTTATCTTTGGCAATTGATATTTTGAATAGTATATATATGAGAGTAGGTCAATTCAGATTTATTCTATTTGGAGTTCAACACATTTCTTGAATATGTATATTTATATATTTCATAAGAATTTGGGAAATTTTGACTAATTTCTCAAATATTTTTTCTGCCACTTTTCCCTTCTACTCTCCTTCTGGAAGTCCCATGACATGTAGGTTGGTATGCTTCATGGTATTATTCAATTCCTTGAGCCCCTGCTCAGTTTTTCCCCATTTTTCTCCTCTATCTATTCTTCTATCTTTTCAATATCAGCTGTTTTTTTCTTCTAAGTAACAAATTCCTTCTTCTATGATTTCAAATCTGTTCTTGTTTGACTCTAACATATTTTTAATCATATCCATTCTGTATTTAACTCTGATAAGCTATTTTATATTTCTATTCAATTTCAAATTCTTCTTTGTGCTCACCAAGTTTCTTCTTAATGTCCTTTATCTTGTAGCCATATTTTTCCTTCATATCCTTGAACTTATTTAGAAGATTTGTTTGAACATCACTCACTTGTTTATTTTTTTTAATCTTGTGCCTCACTTGGTATTTGGATTCGTTCCTTAGGCTGGGGTATACCTTCCTGTTTCTTAGTATGATTCTATGATTTGTAATTTTTTCAGATGTCTAGGCATCTTATTGTTATGGCAAGTTCATTCTGATAGCCAATTTCTCTCTTTGTCAAGGATTTTATTGTTGTTGCCAAGTTTTGTGTTATGTCACTTCTTTGATTCTTGGTTCAACTTATTCTACATATTTAAATTGCCCCAATTTAACCGACCAAAGCAGGAAGAGGGACCCATTAATGGTGTGTGGACCAGTTTCCAACTCCATTGAGGTAGGGACAATAAAGTCAAGATAGCACAAAGCCTCTTTTAGTATTTTCCTGGTGTACACTTTCTGGCTTTCCAGCAGATGGCACTCATTGGCAAACCTCTCTGTTCAAACTCTGGAGTTGAATATGTTCACTGAAATCATAATTGAGCAAGAGGTGCTGAAGTAATGTCTTGGTGATTTAATCCTTCTGGGTGGGCTATTCAGAGCCATGCCTCACATGGGTGATCTGAAGCTACTCTTATCTTTGGCCACACCCTCCCTTTACCCAGGAAGGAAATCATCTGCTCTCCTCTGCACCACCAGTCCCAGTCAGTCAGAAAGGTGTTTGAGAAGGCAGGATATTTTTAACTCTCTGCTAGCTCCCAGGTAGAAAAAGTAGTGTGACTGTGCCCAGCCAGGACAAATGAAAACCAGCAGACCAAATTTGCTCACCAAAACTGGATCAGCAGTGGGCTGTGTCCCTGCCTCTCCCTGTTTTTGGGTGAAGTGGACCCATGAATCTATCTCAGTCCATAGGCACTTACCAATCCAGAGACTTGATGCCATAAAACTGTCTGCCCTAAAAGTACAGGTCAGGCACTAGCACAATCAATGGCCTGAGTTATTCACAAATCTTCATTTCAGAGTTTCCTTCTGTTGTCTTCACTCTTTTCTGTTTGCTGCCCGGTACTCCCCTTATCACCAGAGTCCAAGAAAATGAGTTCTAGACACTTTCTGCCTGTCCTCTATTTTTCTGGGAAGGATTTGAATCTTGTAACTATAATCCTCCATCTTCCAGTAAGACCACCACTGTTTTTTAAAATTATTATTAAGATACTTAGATTACATAAATGTTGCCTAAAAGTTATAAGGAATTCCCACCGCCCCACTCCCAACACCTCCAACATTTTCAACATTTTTAACATCCGTTAGTGTAGTACATTCATAGCAATTGATAAACACAATTTGGATCATTGCCCCTAAGCACAGATGATAGTTTACATTGTTGTTTACACTCTCTCCCACATGATTCTGTAGTTTATGTCAAGATATATAATGGCCTGTATCTGTCATTGCAATGACATTAAGTACAATTCCTGAGTCACAAAAAACACCATTAGGTTTTTTTGTTTTTTTTTTTTCAGGGGAGAGCGCGAACGCAGTCCCCCACTACCACAAATTATGCAGTCGAGTTTCCCACTTTTGGGGAAATCGCAGGGGTCAGCACATCCGGAGTGCAATGGATAAGCCTCGCCCTGGGAAAACCACCTTCGTGATCATGGTATCTCCCCTGCCAGGTAAGAATCCCATTAGGTTTGAAAATAGAATTGATGCAAAAGTTCTTTGGAATTTTCCTGAAGAAAACTCGGTGTTTTCTGTTATTGTGTTCCATGGAAAGATTGAAGAAAGAAGAATTTTCCTTTGAAGATTCTTTTACATTAAATGAGCATAATTATTTTTTTTACAAATAGCACAATTCTTAACATAAGGATTTATCTTCATCTGCTAGGTTATCTGTTTTCAGATCCAATTATTTCAATCTAAGTCTCATTTCATAGCTTCATGGCAGATGGAAACTTGAAACTGAATTTCCCAGAGTGTCATTCTCAGTGTAGTTCATGTTATCATCTCTGAATGATAGTAATTTAGGCACAATTTGGAAGACCAGAAGGGAAGAAAATGAGTTATTCTCTGAATCATGTAAATATGTGGAAATTATCAGAACCAATACTGGTATTGATGTTCTTGATTTATTATTATTATCAAATCATTTCACATCTTCAGTTATGCTCTAGAGGAGTCAAATGTGTGGACATATGTGATGTTCAGGTTCACTTCCACGTGATTTTCTAGGAAATAAACTATATTGGCACTATTGTTTGAGATAGTCGGAGGGAGCTTCTCTAAATTCTGAGATTTGCAGGATCTTCAAGGTGAGTTCCAAAAACCAACACATATAGCCTTCATTCTCACAGCCTTTCTGAAGTTCTCATAAATATCTAATTCCTCATAGTAAAATCCTTTAGAGCTGGAATACATTTAGTCACTTCTCTTTTCCCTAATAACGCTACCATGCACAGTATATGCTACTAGCCATCTTGAGGAAACAGAACTTCAAAAAGACAGGAATCTTGAATTGATTTCCTAATCTCCATAGATAAAAATACAGTGGCTAAATAATTGCTTATGGAAAATTGAACACTGTTTGTAGCTTACTGAGGCAAAAACATTTCTTGAATTATTACTTGGAATTGGCTAAAGTCAATTTCAAGAGTTGAAAGCAAGCATTTGGAGGGACAAGTGACATGTACAGTCTACATTACATTACAAATAAAGAGTCCATTAATTATAAATTAGAGTAGATTTATCTGAATGCACTAAACAGACTACAGGAAAAAAAGAAAACTCAATACTTTAAATTCCTAAGTCAAAGCACTCAGAGAACCAAGGGACTTTAGTGATGGAGAAACAAAGTACAATTTTTTCTTACAGCATTGATTTCTGGATAAAATAGAGTATCTGGTTCCACAGATAACCTTAATTATAAAATCAGCTGAAATTGTTGTCTCAGTAAAACTCAATTATAACATTTAGGGCACTTATTGGAAAGAGGAGTTAAAACGAATAATGGAGATCAATTAAAAAATATGAGTACATTGACCTCCCAAGTACCACTTAGAGTCTCTTGCTTGAAGAAGTCCTGTTCCAGTAAGATGTATTTAGTTTCCCCTTACCTCTCTATCTTATAAAGAACATACAACAGAAAATTTCCATATGGGAGAATTCCCATTCTTCACAGGATCCAATTCCTATTTTAGTTACTTGCAGAGCTTCGCCAAGGTTAAAAATTCAGATGTTCTTTTTTATTATTAGATTAGTTGTAGGTTTACAGAAAATTCATGCCTAAAATACAGTTCTGATATTCCACTCTATTATAAACAGATTGCCTTTGAATGGTACGTTAGATACAATTCAAAAATTAACCATTTCATAAATATAGTCCATCATATAAAATAGCGTTAACTCTTTGTGTTTACAGTCCTATGATTCTTTGTTTAATTTTTTTATTCTAAAAATATATATCCAACCTAAAACTTTACCTTTTACCAATATTCAAACATATAATCCATTGCTGTTAATTATGTTCACAATACAGATGGTCTTGTATGAAAGAGAGAGTGAATAATCTTTGGAGGATACTTAAAACACTGCCAAAATTTTATATACTGCAAATTCTCCTGCTGGAGAATTATCCCAAAGTGACCTGAGATCATTTGCAATGGTTATTGTGCCTTACAGAAAGGAAATATCCAGAGTTTTTGAGAAATACTGGACATAGTTTTTGAACAAATGTTAAGTTCTGAGAATCTGGAATGTGTCTGTAGTCCACTGATTGTACTGAGACATATGGAAGGAAATTTATGATGTAGATTTGACAGGGGTATAATACAATAGGCATAGTGGGTTCATGACTCCATACAGTAATTGTTTCCCCAGTTTTTGAATGCAGGTTTGGAAAAGTCATTCTTATCAGTATTTACATACTGATTTCAGACCCCTGAGTGAGAGTTATCATAGTAGAAGGATCCAGTTGATGCCATCAATACTGACTTTTCTTTCCAAAATAAATAAACCGAAATTAATATTATATACGGGAGAAAATTTCATGCACTATGTTCCAAATACTCTTCCCTCCTGCTCCCCTCAGAACATCTGGTGACCACTCTCTTTCGATCAATGTTACAAATTCTTTGATTACTACACTAATAATAAGTCTACATGGTCCATGGTTGCATTCTCTAATCATGTTGGGGTTAGTGATGACCACTCTGCTTCAGATTGAAGGGTGATCTTAGATATTATGGGTCAGATGAAAGTTACAGTTTTGCTTGCAGTTTTAGATAATTTTTGAGTTTTGAAATGGGATTGTCTATCATCATCATTTTATTAGTTGTACTGGGCGAGTCCAATAAATTGGAGAATAGGTGTTTGCTGTAACTCTGCTGAGATTCATGGCACAATCAGCAAATGAATGGACTGAATATTTTAGTCCTTGGATCATATACGTAATTAGTATAGTGTTAATTAGGGGTCCAAATGAAATGGGTAAAAGAATCATGTGAAGGGAAATTGTAAATGACTCTAACTCTGTTACATTGGGAAAATAGATTATCATAGATTCCAAGGTAAGGTTCACTGATGGAGTATTAATTTTGTGGGGATGTATGCATTGCCTATAAGTTCCAGATTTCTCTAGAGTTCTCAGGAACACCTCTGCTTGAGGCAATGTGTAGACAGTGAGATCCTCCTGACATGTGCATAAGTGTAACCTCTGGAATGATGTCCCAACTCACATTGAAATCTCTTAGCTGTAAAAACTAATTTTATTTAATATTTTCCCATTTTGGTCAAGGTCTTTTTCCAAATACATTGCTAGTTGGTGGTTGGTAATAATCCCTTGGTTCCAGGGAGGCTCATCCTGGAAAGCCATCCTGGGGGAAGG
>JAKSZT010038525.1:0-19524 GCA_026826555.1 Tolypeutes matacus
AAATTTCCTCTTTGACCCACTGTTTGTCTAAGAGTGTGTTGTTTAACTTCCATATCCTTGTGCCTAACCTGTTTCTCTGGCCCTTATTGATTTCCAACTTCATTCCATTGTGGACAGAGAAATTACTTTGTATAATCTCAATCTTTCTAAATTTATTGAGTGTTGTTTTGTGGCCTAGCATGTTGTCTATTTTGAAGTATGTTCCATGTGCACTGGAGAAGAATGTAAATCCCGCTGTATTTGGGTGTAGTGTTCTGTATATGTCTATTAAGCCAAATCTTCTAATGTATTGTTGAGTGCCTTCGTTTCTTTATTGATTCTCTGCCCAGATGTTCTGTCTAATGATGATAGTGGTGTGTTGAAGTCCACTGCTATAATTGTAGAGGAATTTATTTCTCCTCTTATTTTTTCCAGAGTTTGCCGCACGTATTTTCAGGCACCTCGATTAGGTGCGTAAATATTGATGATTGTTCTCTCTTCTTGAGAGATTACTCCTTTTACTAATATGTAGTGTCCATCTTTGTCTCTTACAATAGTTTTGCATTTAAAGTCTAATTTGTCTGATATTAGAATAGCTTCTCCTGCCCTTTTTTGGCTATTGTTAGCTTGTAAAATGGTTTTCCAGCCATTCACTTTCAGCCTCCTTGAATCCCTGGGCCGAAGGTGGGTTTCTTGTAGACAGCATATAGATGGATCATATTTTCTTATCCATTCTGCCAATCTGTGTCTTTTGTTTGGTGAATTTAATCCATTAATTTCAGTGTTATTACTTGTAACGAATTTCTTACTTCAGTCATTTTTTCTTTGGGTTAATGTATGTCATATTTTGTTTTGTTTCTCTTTTTGAGTTTTCAGTGGTTTTAAAACTCTCCTCCAGCTCTCTCTCCTTTGTTTTTTCCTTTCAACTTGTAGAGATTCCTTTAGTATTTCTTGAAGTGCTGGTTTCTTCTTGACATACTCTCTTAATTGCTGTTTATCTGTGAATATTTTGAGCTCTCCAACATTTTTGAATGCCAATTTTGCTGTATAGAGAATTCGTGGCTGGAAGTTTTTTTCTTTTAGTGTTTTGACTATGTCATACCACTGTCTTCTTGCCTCCATGGTTTCAGCTGAGAAATCAGCACTTAATCTTATCGTGCTTCCCTTGTATGTGATGGTTCTCTTTTCTCTTGCTGCCTTGAGTATTTTCTCTTTGTCTTGAGCATTGGACAATTTGACAAGTATATGTCTTGGAGTTGGCCTGTTGGGATTTATACTATTTGGGGTGCACTGTGCTTCCTGGATCTCCACATCCATCTCTCTCAATAGAGTTGGGAAGTTTTCAGCCATAACTTCCTTCAACACTCCTTCTGTTCCCTTTCCCTTCTCTTCTCCTTCTGGGATGCCCATAATGCATTTGTTTGTGCGTCTTGCATTATCGGTTAATTCTCTGAGACCATACTGAATTTTTTCTATCTTTTTGTCTATCTTTTCTACAATCTCTTTGATTTCAACTGTATTGTCTTCCATATCACTAATTCTTTCCTCTGCCTGTTCAATTCTGCTGCCATGTGAGTCCAGCGTCTTTTTCATTTCTTGACTTGTGTCTTTGATCGCCATCATATCCATTACCTTTTTATGTGTGTTAGCTATTTCTTCAGTATGTTCTCCCAGTGTCTTCTTTATATCCTTAACCTCTTCCTTCAGTTCTTTAAGTTGGTCCATGATATTTGTTTGGATAGCTTTGATTAGTTGTTCGATGTAATGCATTGCTTCCTGGGTTTTATTTTGTTCACTGGAATGGTCCATGATTTCCAATTTCTCAGAGTCATTTGTATTTTTCTGTTGCCCTCTGGTCATCATATTATCTTGATGGGTTTTTTCAATTGATTAGCTTTTCTCTATGCTCTAGAATTTTATTTAGCTGTTTGTTCTGAGTGTGAGTTAAGTTTTCTCTTTGGCAGTTTTTCTTCTTATTGTATTTCCTTGCTTCTTTCTATGTTCCCTTGAAGGCAAAAGGTTAGGGCCAGAGGAATCAAAAGATGTAAGGAAGGCAGAAGGATAATAGAAATATTGATAAAAGTTAGAAGAGGGGCAAAATGAGACTTAATGAGATGAATATTTTACTTGTGTAGGCAGTGTAGAATACTAGGAAAAAATATGGGGTTCCTACAATGGACTGGGAAACAAATGGAGGAATATATATACATATATATATAGTGATTTAGAAGGCTAGAATTATGAGGAGGGAGAGAAATAGTAGAGAAAGTTCTGAAAGGAAAAAGTTAATACTAATAAAAAATTTAAAAAAAGAAAAAAGATGAAGAAGAAAATAAAATAATTGGGATAGAAATTGACACCCTTAAGTTGTGGGCCTATGAAAAAACGTTGTCTCTAAGAGCCACAACAGAAAACAGATGGCAGAAAGATGCAGGAACGATAAGCGATACTTTGTAATACAGAATCAATATATAAAGCGAGTGGGAAATTACTGAATAAGAAGCCCAGCAAATAAGCGAGCAGCTGGCAGCACGTATTTAAAAAAAAAAAAATAGAAGGAAAAAGGAAAGGGTGAGGAAAATGGGAATAATAGCAATAGACCAGTAAGTAACAGAGAGAAACCAAAGATCCACCCAGGCAAGCAGTCAAACAGAGCTAAGGGGGGTCAATGATTCCCCTAGGGTCCACGTGGATCCTTCCTGCCTACTTGTGTTTATCTATGAATTTCCCCACAGGGTTCTATATGCAGGTCCTGAAGCAGCTTTTAGCTATTAAACTAAATTAAAAAGAATTTATTTTTCATTTGTTGAGGTGACCTCAATTTTTTTTTTTTTTTTAGCCAAATGCAGGACCCAAAATATTTCCTCCTCTAGACCAACCCCCTTATGGAAGGGACCCTAGCTGGGCCTGTGGAGATTAATCAAGCACGTCCCACTTTCCGGACTCCCCAGATTAGCTGAATCTCTGATGTTAGTCAGTGAGGGGTGCTAAAGATGGCAGATTCCGCCCCTTCTGGCGCCGAGCTCCAGCGTCACCGGGCTGCTCAGCAAATCAGTTTGAGTGCAGATTCACGTCTGCTCTCAGCCTGATGCTGGTTCAAGTTGGCTTATCTGTTCCCCAATGTTATGGGGCTGTGCAGGCAGCCAGATCAATGTCTAAAATTATAAAATAACCTTCCCTGTCTTCCAACCGAACCCTCCCTTTTTTGGGAAGTGACCCTTCCTCCTGGCTCTGCAGCGGCCCAGGTCTTATCCCTGGGTGGCTAGGGAAATCAGCTGCGTTGCCCAACCAAATCCCCCCTCCGGTTCACTGGGTGCTGATTAGCTCGTTTGCTCAGTTCACACAAGGTCCAAGGGGCGCCAGGCAGCCAGATCCCCAGAAAATAAAACATTTTCGCCCCGTGCGCGGCTCAAGATGGCCGTTTAATTTATTTTTTTCCCTAACCGCGGGGCTCAGCCGCCTGTGCCAACCTCCACCGGCAGCCTCAGAACTAGCGAATCTCCACCGTTCGGTCCACGCCGCTGATCCGCGCAGATAGATATCCCAAGCCTGTCACTCCACGCATGCACAGCACAGACCCCCGGGCAGGACCCCATCCCCAATCCGCCTTGCTCTGGGAGCTTGCAGTGTGCGCCCTCCTACACTAACACCATCTTGTCCGTCTCTTTCCCAAATATTTTCTATCATTGGGTAGGCTGCCTTTTTATTTTCTTAATAATGTCCTTTGAGGTGCAGAAATTTTTAATTTTGAGGAGATCCCATTTATCTATTTTTTCTCTTGCTGCTCGTGCTTTGGCTATGAAGTTCATGAAAACATTTCCTATCACAAGGTCCTGTAGATGTTTTCCTACCTTATCTTCTAAGGTCTTTATGGTTTGGGCTCGTATATTAAGATCATTGATCCATATTGAGTTGATTTGTGTATAAGGTGTGAGATGGTATTCTTCTCTCATTCGTTTGGATATGGATATCCAGTTCTCCAAGCACCACTTGTTAAAGAGGTCATTCTCTCCCAACTGAGTGGCCTTGGTAATCTTGTGGAATATCAGATGACTGTATATGTGAGGATCTGTATCATAACTCTCATTTCAATTCCATTGTTCAGTAAGTCTATCCTTGTGCCAATACAATTTGATCACTGTAGCTTTGTAATATGTTTTAATGTCTGGTAGTGTGATACGTCCAACTTCATTTATATTTTTCAATATGTCTTTGGCAATTCGGGGCCTCTTACCTTTCCAAATATATTTTGTATTAGTTTTTCCAGTTCCTTAAAAAATATAGTGTTGATTTTTATTGGGATTACATTAAATCTGTAGAGTAGTTTGTGTAAGAAAATAAGAAGTAAAAAAAATAGAATAGAAATTGGCACCCTTAATTTGTGGGCTAATCTAAAAGCATGGTGTCTAATAACCACAACAGAAAGCAGAAGGCAGAGAGATGAAGGGAGGACGAGAGATAGCTTGGGATACAATGTCAATATAGACTGAGAACGGGAAATCACTGGAGAAGAAGAACATCAAAAAAGAGTTAAGGTAGCAGCACCTAATTTATTTTTAAATGAAGGAAAACAGAAAGGGAGGAGGAAAGAAGAAAGAAAAGCAAGAGTCAACTAATAAACAAAAAAAGCCAAATAATCACACCAGCAAGCAGTCAAACAGAGCTAAGGAGGAAGTGTTCCTACTAGGGTCCTTGTGGATCCTCTCAGCCTGCTTGTGTTTATCAATTTCACTTCTGTGTTCTATCTGAAGGTTTTGAGGCAGATTTCGGTATTACACTAAATTAAGAACAGGAATTCATTGTTTAACGTGATTGTCTTCTTCTTCTTTTAATTTTCTTTGTGATGTAAGGGTCCCAAAAGTTGTCCTATGCTAGATCACCCCCTTCACCGATGGGACCATAAATAGGCTCGTGGAAACTAATCACGCCCTTCCCACTTCCTGGCCTCTGTGGGGGAGTGTAGCTATGATGCTTGTCAGGGCAGAGCAATAAAATTGGTTGAATCTGACCCCTCTATGGCCAGGCCTCAGTGTCAGTGGGCTCCTGGGTAAATCAGGTTTCCTCAGCAGATTCCCCTCTACCCTCAGCCTGGTGCTGTTTCCAGCTGTTTTATATGATCACCAAAGCTATGAGGGGTCCAGACAGTCAAATCTACAGACGTTAAACCCCTCTACACCTTCTGTCAGAGCCCTCCCTCCCTCACAGTATGCTGCTTCAAAGAGGGAGCGTGAGTCATGGTTGCAGGATTCATGGTTCAAACCAGCCATTGTCCCTGTGGGTAGGACTCTGCTGTCTGTGTTATCAACCACAGGCAGGCTCAATACACAAGAATCGCCACCGATCACTCAACCCTGTCGGTCTGCCCGCTTCTAGGTGTCCTAGTGTTCTCACTCCGTGTGCCCATAGCCCAGACCCTTGGGTAGGTCCCTGCCCACAATTGGCCATCCCCAGAGGGCTAGTCAGTGAGTATCCTCCTAAACAAATGCCACCTTGCCTCTCTCCTGTAGCTTTTTCTTTAAAGCACCCCAATCATATATATTTTTTCAGTTTCTTCACCTGATTCTGATATAGATTTAAGTTTAACAGCCACTGAACTACAGTGGCCTGCTTCCTACTTAACTCCAACTTTCCTCATTATATTTAATCAGAAATGATCCCTTCATAATAAGATGATATACTTCTAATCTCACGTATTTTAAGAAGTTAGAGATTTATTTATATTTTTAAGTTGTACACCAATATTTTTCCCATATGTGATAGGTTGTGGGATGGATGAAACTAGAGAATGCATGTATTTACAAACAGAAATGTGTACCCAAAAGAATCTGTCAATGCAGATAATTCTGAAGAAGGAGGAATGGGTTTGAGGCCAGAGAAGGAATTTTACTGTTTGCTATAACAGACATAAATTATTTTTATAATATTTATATGGATAATTTGGTTTAAAGTTAAAAGAAATTATGAAAATTATACACAATGAAATCATACAGAGTGGTTGATTTGAAAATATTGCTTTATATCTGCAAAATTACTGGGGGCTACTTCCCCTCACCCTTTGCAAAAACAGTCGCCCATAAAGGAAAACTGCTCTCTCCCCTGGGTACCCTCCAATGCTGCCTGAATGGATGGAGGCCCCCCTCAGCAAGAGTGAGCACAGATCACAAGGAGCATGGACGTGACCATGTGAAGGCAACAGTGCTCTCTACACGTGACTGGTTAGAGGGCTGTTAGCACCACAAGAGAAGACAGACTTCCTGCTGCTTACTCCCCAGTGAAGACCGGCCAGAGTGACTCACATCACTAACTGATGCTGTGAGTGCTGAGCAGGGCTTTCTCCCTATCCTCATTTGTGGATCCAGAAGCTATGATAATGGTTTTCACTGGGGTTCTGAAAGTTTGGTTCCAAAAGAAACATTCCCTCTGTGGATTGGGGGAACTGCAGTGAGCATGTGTTACATTCCAGCTTCTTCAGTTGTTCATCAGCTTCTTCCCATCCAACCCCTCTGTTCTCTTCTGGGATTGAGGAAGTCTGCATCATTTCAACACTGTTAAAAGTCTGTCGGGAAGCGGCTGTGGCTCAATCAGTAGGGCTCCCGTTCACCATATGGGAGGCCCCGGGTTCGGTTCCCGGGGTCTCCTGGTGAAGGCAAGCCCGCCCGCATGGCATGGTTAGCTGACCCAGCGAGCACAAGCAGCAAGGGGGGGATAAATGAATAAATAAATAAAAATCTTAAAAAAAAAAAAGTCTGTTGAAAATTTAATATTTAATTAGTCTGAGAAATATCTGATATCAGCACCCTCTAAGGTTTTCTGCAAACATTGCTCTCTCTCATAACCTCATTTCTATTCTTGTCAGCCCTATGTCCCAGAACTTTCTGGGATTTATTTACTATTCATTAGGGTGACTGGACTAATGTTGCTCATTCTGGTGATATTATTGTTGTTGCCAATGCTGTAATGTGATTTTTTACATTTTCTTCCTGTCACCAACAGGTTTATTCTTGGCATTGCTCTTTCTTTAGCTGCCCCAAGATTGGAGAAGGTGAATGTAGAGCTGGAAGGAGGAGACATGACTCTGTGCCTGAGAACCATGAAGGGTACTGTAAGAGTAGCCTCCTCAGAGGGTCAATGGTGGAGGCCAAGGCATTGAGGAAATGGCAAGATTTGCAGGAGCAGGTAGTCTCCTCTCTGTGCCCAGAATCCTCTGTGCACCAGACTCCAGGTTCCATTCTTTTATCTCAACCTGCACACCTGGCCAAAACCTGTCTGAGGCAGGTACATCATACTGGGGCATCTGTGACTTTATACTAGTCCCCAAACCTTGTGACTCCCTTGCATGACTCCTTATCTTCCAGGCCGTGCTGACCAAGTGCACTTTCCCCTCTGTCTTAACAGTAATAGTTCCTGCCTAGTCTGGAGACACCCACAGTTTACACATGAATTCACTGGGGAGCTTTATCACACTGCCATTTAGGAACAGGTCAGCTCTCCAATCTTATATGCTTAGATGTTTGAGTTTGCAAAGCACCTCCAATGAAAATACCATAAATATGTTGGATTTTATTAGAATTTATTAGGGTTAAAGCTTACAGTTCTGAGGCTGTGAAAATGTCCAAACCAAAGCATTACCAAAAATGCTGTCTTCACAAGGGTCCACTGCTGCTGGACTCCTGCCAAGGGAAAATGTTGAGCATGCCTGTCTTTCTCTAGCTTCTCCTCCAAACTCACATTCTTCCTTAGCTCAACACTGGACCATCAAACATAATTGCTCACACCGTTCCCTTCTCCTCTGGCTTAGATATCTTCAGCTTCAAGCTGCTCCATGACTCCAGCCTCTGGCCTTTCCTTGAGCCACTCATGGTTTCTCTGTTTCTTCACAGCTGTAGGAGATCCTGGAGCCCTCTTCCACATGACAGGGTACACATGGCAGCACTCTTTCTTGGTGTGCCCCATATATGGAGGACTTCAGCAGAATGATTGGGGCTCATCCTGGTGCCTGAAATCTAATTAGAGGCCCTTGACTACACTAGAGGAATCTAACAAAAATGACCTAATCAAAACCTCCCATATCTGAATCTAGCCAAAATGTTCTACATACAAAATGCTTACAAACAGAGCAATCAGTTAGTAAGAACATAGTTTTCCAGGGTCCACACAAGACTCAATCGAGGACATTAACACAGGGTACAGGGATCAGGAGGTGTCTCATAAGTCTGGGAGAAATGGGAACTCATGAAGCAGTGGCTGCACTTTGGGTGAGGCCATCATTGATCAAAATGGGGTGCTGACCACCATTTCACTGGCTCCTAGTATGTTCCCCAAAGAACTCAATATACTGTGCTCTCTCCACCAAATCTTAGCTCTAAAATCAGGTGTGTAACTCAGAGAGGTGTGCCAATATTCCCATTCCCAGAGCCATCATGCACAGATTTTGCTTATTTGGTGGTGCAGGTGCAAGAAGCAGGCTGTAAAACTGAAAGCTCCTAATTTCTTCTCCAAAGAAGTGATTGCATTTACAACAAATGGAGAAATTTGACCCTAAGGGTTCTCTCAAAAGCAGTGGAGATCGTGGAGGGCCTGAGGTTTAACTCATCTCAATCCTTCAGGAATATTTGAAATAAATATTTTACAGATGACTAAAAACTAGTATTATTTGCTAGCAGTAAACCACTTTAAATGTAATGTGAAATAATATTCTTCAGGCAGAAAGAAAATGGTCTCAGAAAGTCCAAGATTCAGGATGCATTGAAGAATAATATCTGTTAATTAAATTCATATATCTAAATGACTATTGAATGGATAAAGTAATAATGATATCCGTGGCCTAGGGCATCAATAAAGTGCTAAAATACACCATAAAATAATATATAGCATAAGATGAGTAAATGAATATGTAGCAGTTTGATATCATTATGAATTCAAAAATAGATATTTGATTATGTTTGTAACTTGTCTGTTAATCTGGGCATGATGAAGTTATGATAATGGCATTGACTGGGTCACAGTCAGTAGAGTGTTTTGCCCCTCCCCTTGGTGGTTGGGGTCTCAAACATAAAAAGACATGGCAAAGCACAGAGTAGGAGTAATTTTTGATGTTCAAGTTCTGATATGCAAGGGCAGAAGGCTCTGGGGAAAGAGACAAGCCAATCACCTGACTGTTCACAGCCGACCTTGTGGAGAGAGGCAAAGCTTTGAGAGCCTCATAGTCTACACCTGACCTTGTGGAGCACACAGAGGAGCTCAGCCCAGAAAGAAATGCTGCCCTGGGAAGAAAGGAACCGAAGAAGCCTGAACTCTGGCAAAGTTCGGCAAAAGTCTTGCTCCAAGACCGGCTAAGAGACTTTGGTGAAGGAAGAAACTTATGCTTTATGTCTTGGTAACTGTGAGCTTCTATTGGAAATAAATACCCTTTATAAAGACCAAGAGAGTTCTGGTATTTTCCATCAGCACCCCTTTGGCTGACAGGATATAAATTGTTTTAAAATACATTATTTGGCAAGTCAATAACAAATAATAAGTGCAGATTTGTAAAGCAAGCAAAATTGGTATAATTTCCCCAGTAAACTTTAAATAATATAAAATAATGCATCTCATCCAAATAAATAGAAGGAAAAAAAAATGAATGAAAATAGTCAGTCTAAAACAAAGTGTTCAGGTTTTCCTGGTTTGCATTTTGGCTTTTGTTCTGGGGCCAACTTTCTCATACAACTTGGGAAGCTGCCCCTTTCTTATCCTTCAGAAACCTGAAAGATCTTGGGTTGGTTTATGGGGTGTTGTTTTGTCCCATCACAAATCAAGTGCTGTATCACTCCCCCATTTCCTAGTTATGAAGTCACAAACTGGATGTGATGTGCATTTGAAGCAAGAAGAGCCATGAATGATAGAACAAATTAAAAGGAGATATTGTTGCACTTCCCAAATTGGATGCTTAGATGTTTGATATTGGATCAGTCCTCTTTTCTAATGAATGCATTCAATGCTATAAATTTCCATCTAAGCCCTGCTTTTATTGCATCCCACAAACTATGAAGAAACATAGGACATTAAAAAGCAGAAAGAGCCCGTAACAAATGTTTTTTTGAGTGAAGCTATATCCAATTCCACAAGAGTGGAATCCTAAGATGAAGGTAGAGAATGTAAGAAAGTTGGGAAAATATGTTCTCTGACCACAAATATTGTTTCCTCAAAACAACATTTCTATGAATGTAACTTCACTTGGAAGGAATTTACATCATACTTGTTTAAGCGTGAGGGAATCTATGTAAGGAAAAAAGAATGAAGAAAATGAGTTTTTCCAGTTTGCCCTACATAGTAGTCCTCTCATTTAAGTGTAAAGAATGAGAAGTTTTCTTGGAAATTCAACCTCAGGAGATACCTGAGAATTAATCTTTTGGAGAAACAATTTGGGATTTCATGAATTTGTTAAAGCGAGAGTCACATTAAGAAAGATGCAGGAGTAAAACCCTGTGTATGTAAGGAATATTGTAATTCCTTCAGCCATGCATTAAATCTCATTGAATATGAAATTTCATACATTAGTTAGCATTGTAATGAACATGGGAATGCTTCCATCTGAGACAAAACTTCATGGAATATGAGAAAATTCAAACTAGAGAGAATCCATATGTGTGACCTGAATATAGTCTCCAATTTACATTCATTTTTTTGCTCCTCATTTTAAAAGCCATGCAGGGGAACAAACATAGAAATGTGATACATGTGGGAAAGTTTTCAACCAGACAGAAAGCCTCTTTATTCTTTGTTGGATAAGATGCTGAGAGCCAGAGCACAAAAAGCATGCTTGCCGACAGAGAAACATTATTAAATGTCTCGAAGAGCACTGCATTCTGCAGACATCAGTGGGAGGAGGCAGAGTGGAATGAACACATCACTAAGATGTTATTGTCTGAATTCCCAAGAAAGATCGTCTGGGAACACAGAAACAAGCAGCGCTCTCATGTAACAAGCTGAGAAACAATTGAAGAAGGTCCTACTTTATTTATGAGCTTTGTAGTATAATAAACAGCTTCAGCCTAAATAAACTTGCCTGCATTCACATGGAGTGAGGTCCCCTGATCCCAAACTTTCTTTAGATCATTCCCAGCACCATCTACCTCCACAATGAGTTAGAACAGATGGCTCCCAATGTGGGGCATGACTTATCTTTTCTCTGGATAAATGTTGTGGAAACAAGGACCCCTGGGTCAGACGGTCCTTGCATTTTGTTGGTGAGTCGAATAATCTTGATCATCAGGGTAATGGGTAATCAGTCAACTCGGTTAGAGGAATATTCCCTAGATTTGAAGACCCTGTTAAAGAATACAGGGGTATCTGTGTCAATTCTAGAGTTACTAGAACTCTTTTCTCTTGTGCAGAAACATTATTATTGGCTTCAGCCACAAGGGCAGAATATTTTAAACCTGAAACAATGGAAGTTAGTAATGAAATCTTTAAAAAGAATTCCTCAAAGGGGAAAAATTATTCCCATACATGTATGGTCTTTATATAGTCTTATTTCTGTTGCTGTTTAACCATTACCTTCAGATGAAAATTAAGATATTAAAATTAATACTGCTTTTGTTAAAAATGTAGCAGAACAAGCTAATGATGATTTTAATGAAAATATATATGAAAAAATTAATGAACAAGCAAAAAAAGATAAGCTCATGTCTAATAAAAAGAAAAAAATAGAAAAAGGGAGTTTATGGAACTTTTCCAGTGGTCGTAAAGCCATCCGCACCAAAATATGATTTATTGCCTTTTGAACCAGCATCTCCTCCTACTAGGTATCTACTGATCAATTGTTCACAATATTTGATGAACCTCCAAAAGTTTCTGTTTTTGTGCCAGCACCATCCTCTTCAATTATGAAAAGTATAGCACAGGGAAGTAGAGAAGGAAATTCAGAGGCTATGCAATAATTCCTTTTAATTTCCCAACGAGAGAAACTCAAATTCCATTAGATGCTAACAATCCCCAAGGGGGTGTACAATATGAGCATGCTCCTATTCCATTTAAAACTATCGAAAAATTAAAACAAGCATGCATTCAATAAGGTGTAAATTCTTCTTATACACAAGAATTGGTGCAAAAAATGGCACAAGCAAACAGATTTATACCCTGAGATTGGGATTTGTTAGCTCAAGCTGTTCTTAATTCAGGAGAATTTTTACAATTTAAAACTTGGTGGGCTGATGAAGCTAATACTGTAGCACTATGAAATCAACAGCAAAATCCACTACTGCCTATTACTGCTGAACAAATATTAGGAACAGGTCAATAGGCTGGTATTCCTCGCCAAGCTCAATATGATGATATTGTCATTGTACAAGTGTGATTGTGTGGCCTAGCTGCCTGGTGATGAATCTACACCCTTGGACAGGCTGTACAATCATTTTCAAAAATTGTTCAAGGAAATACTGAACCCTATGCTGATTTTGTTGCAAGGCTGGCAGATGTAGTCAAAAAGACAGTAACTCAATCTGATTTTTTAAAAAAATGCTTATTCTAATGTTGGTTTTGATAATGCTAACAGTGAATGTAAAAAGGCTTTATGTCCAATAAAGGCAAATGGAAGGACTTTACAGGATTATATAAAAATATGCCAAAACATTGGGCCTTATACCTATAACATGAACCTACTTGCAGCTGCTCTAAAGGTATGTAGTCCTATGATTACTAATTTAAATTGCTTTAAATATGGGAAACCAGGTGATATGAAAAAAGATTGCCAAGCCAAAACTGCAAGAGCTCCATTTAGGGGAAAAAATAAATCAATACCAACTCGTATGTGTACAAAATGCCAAAGAGGGTTACACTGGGCCAAGGAATGTCATTCTAAATATCATAAAAATGGTATTCTCATTAATAAGTTTAGAATCTTCAAGTACGCCTTGCTCAGGGCCCTCAGACAAACAATATAACCATATTTCCCAGCCTTGCTCAAATCTACCCAGTCAGCAACAGAGCAATTCATTCCAGGCTATAAGAGAACTTTAGGCAGTTACCAAAAACAGTACAGCTGTCAATCCTTCCTCAGCTGAAACAAAGTTTATTACTCCTTCACTGGGTATACACAAAATTAAGAACAGGAATTAAAGGGCCTATCCCATAAATCTGAACTTTGAGCCTAAATGTACTCCTAAAGAGTAGTAATTCAAAATATACGTATGTTAAATATCTGTATAAACTGCTCAATTAGAACTTAACTGTATTTGTGCTGTTTAAGTTGTCCTGGCTGGTTGCTGATTATGAACAAAAGTGTTTCAAAGAACAAGCTTATATATTACCGGTAATACAAACTCCATAAAAAAATCTTAAAAACAGTAAAATCAAAGATGTGAAAAAATGGAGGTCTTGAAGACCGCCATACCAATGGTGTGAAAATTATCAGTCAAATTAGTAATTATTATATTTCTGTTAGTGTGTCATAATTCTTTTTTGTATTTGTCTGTTTTTTCTTGTCAAAGTATATTTTAATACCTCCGGAGGGTAATATTAAATTGATAAATGTAGATTATTATGGGAGCTCCATTCAAATGGCCAAAAATTAAATAAGCACATATATTAATAAATAAATATGGATATTAGTTTAAAATAATAAAAATAGTTATACACAAATTAAGTCATTATTCTAACAAGTTTGTTTAATATTGATGGTAATTATAGTTTGTCAGAAGTTTGCTTGGAAGTAGTTTCCAAAATCATTGTGGTAACTTAATTATGGACGGTATATAGAATGTGCTTTATTATTAAAGAAAAGAAAGTCATTTTATCCTAAGATAAAATAATTAGTTATTAAAACAAAGTAAAATGTGGGACAAAACCTGAATAAATATAAAAGTGAAAAAGCCTTGTGAAAAAGGAATTTTTGTGGTCAAAGCTAAGTAAAATTTAAGCAGTCCATCTAAAATATTTTTAAAACTTTAATGTCAAACAATGTAATAATATAATGTTGAAGATTTATTCTTTCTCAAAGTTTCTCAAGTCAGTTGTCTCTTTTAGTAAAATTTACAAAGATTTTCTCCTAAATAATCAGTATGCATTAAAGAAAGTCTGTTTCATCAAAATAGCTTCTTGTGCTTTAAACTTATCATTTCCATTGAAAAACAGGTCTTATCACTTTTTTTTATTATGGGTAAAAATCAAAATTCTCACAATACATACAAACATTTGCAAAATGATATATAAATATTACACGGAACCCACTGGGATTCCCATGTTGCCCACCTCCCACACCTCCCACCACATCCCACACAAACCTCTCCCACAGTGTGGCCCACCACCCTCAATGAACTTACACATCCTGGAGCCTTGCCACCAACCATAGACCACAGTTCACACTGTAGACCACACTCTCTCCCACTCAGTTCTGAGTGGTGTGTGCTGATTTAAAATGGCCTACATCCGTTGCCACAACAGTACTCAGGACAACCTCCAACTCCCAAAGAAACCACTGTATTTCAACTGCTTGTTGAAAAACAGGTCTTATCACTTTTAAAAAGAACATAATGACTGAACCTCCTTTCTCAAAATCAAATCCTGAAAGATGGCTTTTTTTTATAACTGTCACAAATAACTAGGTCTTTTACCTAAAAAAAAGGTAAAATACTAAAAATAGTTAAGTTCTTGTGATATAAGTTGAATGAAGTATTTAAAATTGTTTTATAATTAAAAGAAATTTTCTAATTTTATAACAATTAAAGTTATATGAATAAAAAGTTCGTATGAATACTTTAAAAGTGTATAAAATTACTGAAAATATAATAATGTTTCAATATAATAGTAAATATAATGTTATTATTCATAATATTTAATCATAACTACAAGAAGAAAGCAGCCATTAAAGGCTGCCGGGGCAGTGCATAACAGTGAAATACAGTAAAATAAAATCACCCCAGTAGCATGCAGTGGTCCCAAATATTGCTATTTGTTGCAAAAAATTAATATCCAGTTATGTCACTATCACTTTGTTTTAAAATTTACTTAAGCTTTCTTTAATATTTTCTTAAACAAGTCAAGCTAGTCCACATTCCCCTTCCTGTAAAATAGCCAACAATATAATCAACACTGTAGGTAACAGCCCCAATTCTAAATATAATGATAAAAACAAAACAAATGAAAATTACAAGTTAATGTATTATGCCACAGCGCAAATAAGAAATACTAATTTGTTTTTACCTATGTCTCAAACTTTACAAAAAAAATTGAGGTCATTCTAATCATGCTTCTAAGAATCTTAAATGCTTAAGAAATAAAAGTTTATTCATTGGATGTCTGTTGTATAATCTACTGTATTTATGAATTATGTAAAATATACTTAAATAAACTTTAATAAAATATATTGCATACTTAAGTAAATTAATAATTTGTATATTATGCATGAATGTGTTTTATTAAATGTATATGTAAATCTCTTGTTTTAAGTTTTGACAGTCCTGAATCCATATGTATTAAAAAACAAGTCTGGCAAGTATTGTTCAAGCCTATAGGAAAGCATCATGCAGAAAATTTTAATCCTGAAACCAATGCCTTGCTAGTTAACACTTTTCACATTTCAGGAAAAATATTGGAAATTAAAATAATAAATACATCAACAGTGTTTTGTAACAAATTAAAAATATATAAAGTGCATTTCAATTGGTGTTGTATTCCTCCTTGGGGGAGCTGGCCACTCTCCCAGGGATTGATGCATAAACCTTAAAATGTACTGCCCAGGGATTGTTGTGTTCCTTCCTGTGGAGGCTGGTCCCTTCCTTGGAAATTATCAAACTACTCACAAGTTAGCATCTATAGTATCAAATGCATTAATCCTAAACAGAGTCAACCAAAACTCTAGTATCAGTTGCTACTTCAACATTTCCCAGCTAAAAGCTAAATATTGGTAAGTATATATATATATATCAAACTGTTCTATTTATCTGTCATTCTGTAACTTTGTTCAATATTGACTTAATATTTTATTTAGTTATGTTATTTCTTTCCCACCCTAATTGTCAGTTAAGCTTATTAAACAAAATATATATTAAAGTTTATCTTATATCTATCCAGGACTCTAGCCAAAATTAACCAAGTACATCAGTGTATCCCCTGATTTATTAAACCTGTGAATGTATGTGTATTTATCATTAAAACTTAACAGTTAAAACTGTATTTATAAATGCTACAAAAACAAAAAAGGGGAAATGGTGAGGTGTGAGAACAATTATCTCAAGCATTATTTACAATAAAAATTTTAAGCCAAAGTTCAGAATCATATACATCAGCAGCAGAGCATTTCTGGCAAAAATCAGGCAAAAATAGAGAAACAAATATTGGACAACTAGTTTATTGAAAGCATAAATATAATAATTAATGGGAAAAGGCAGAACTTATGTTAGGATATAGGGTCGAGGTTTTACTCTTATTATTACAGATAAATGGGACCAGCTTTGGGTCCTCTCCAGACGTCTGAAAGCTAGACATAATCAAGCCAAAGGAAAAAAAAAACACAAAAGCAGAAAAGATGGATAGTTCTACTGCGGTTCTAATAGGACAACAGCAACATGGAATATGGCTTCTGGTTCACATGAATCGCTGCTCACACTTTTCCCCTGAGAGCCAAACCTTTGGCAATTTTTAAATCATTATTTCAAGAGAACCAAATGTTTGACTGAATTAATTATAGCTGCTGTATTAGGACTTATAACTATTATTACAGTAGCTGCTGTGGCAGAAACTGCCCTATCCAAACATGACAATGTGTTAGATATTGGCATAAAAATGCTAGTGAGGTATGGCATAGTCAGGTATATATTGATGAGCAGATTTACAATCTTATTGACTTAGAGATTGCTGTTACACAAATGAGAGGTCAGGTATATAATTTAAATATAAAACAAGGTTTGAAGTGTGATTAAAATAAGAGTGCTTTTTTTAAATTTATTTATTTATTTTTTTATTATGGGTAAAAATCAAAATTCTCACAATACATACAAACATTTGCAAAATGATATATAAATATATATGCATATATGTAGATTTGCTTACAAAAATTTTGTTTATATATATATATATATACATATATTTTAAGAGGTGCTTAGATTACCAAAAATATTACACAGAACCCACTGGGATTGCCATGTTGCCCACCTCCCACACCTCCCATCACATCACACACAAACATCTCCCACAGTGTGGCCCACCACCCTCAATGAACTTACACATCCTGGAGCCTTGCCACCAACCATAGACCACAGTTCACACTGTAGACCACACTCTCTCCCACTCAGTTCTGAGTGGTGTGTGCTGATTTAAAATGGCCTACATCCGTCGCCACAACAGTATTCAGGATAACCTCCAACTCCCAAAGAAACCACTGTATTTCAACTGCACATCCCCTCCCTACCCCAAAAGTGTCAAGTGGCCACTGGCTCCACCTCATTGTTATAATTTCTTGCATTGCTGGAATCACCATATGTGAACAAGAGAATACCATCAAGTCCACTCTAGTCCATAGTTCTTCCCCCAATCCTGAGGGGACTGGGATGGTGATGTCCACTCCAACTCCAAGTGAGAGAGGGCTTATATCCCATGGATATGTTGGGTGGGATGATCCTGCCTGCAGATGCAGGACCTCTCCATTCCCTGGGATGGCCCTTTCCCATCGTTGTCTCCTCACCAGGTGACTTGGATGAGTCCATTGAGCTGTAGGGTAGGAGTTGCAGCTCCACCTAGATTTCATGCACACCTGGCACATAGGTAGGCGGGAGTCTCCAGTCTCTGGAAGTATACCTAAAAACTCCAACATTGCATATAGGTTTGAATAGAAGGGACTGGTGAACCATGTGCAGGTAGGACTTATTTGAGTCTGATTCTGTCACTCTCAGGAGCACAGATTCCAAAATAGAACCCACTGATAAGGCATCAGTCTCTGGGGCTATCCCCCCTTATATAGGACCAGGGTGACCCCGGAGCTTTCAGGAACCCCACTGAGTGGGGTGATAGGCAGTTAGGTGTTCTATGAGCTCCTACTGAGGTGTGCGTAAGAGTTACCTCTGGGATGACCTCCCGACTCCCTTTGAAGTCTCTAAGGCACTTGAACTAATTTGTCTTTACCATTTCCCCCTTTTATTCAAGGTCTTTTTCCAGTTGTGCTGCTAGTTGGCACTTGGGAAAAGTTTTCAATTAGCAATAATCATGCCTCGGATAAACCTCATTGGCTACGATACTGCCACTGTGCAAAGCTGCCAGTTGGCACTTGTTATTAATCCCTTGTTGCCAAGGAGGCTCATCCCTGGGTATCATGTCCAATGTTGGGGGGAAGGTAATGCAATCATATGCTGAGTTTGGCTTAGAGAGAGGCCACCTTTGAGCAAAAAGGAGGCTCTCAGGTGGCAACTCTTTGGCACACCACAACTGCAGGCTAAGTCTCATTTACAGGAGCAAAGACTCACAAAGGTAGTCATCAATAAAAAAAACAACAACACTTCAGTGGGTCACCCTATTTTGACAAGCACTGTCCCTACACCCAGAGGACTATTGTTGCTCCCTTGGAGACTGTGACAGAGCTCTCCAGGCTAGGAATTCAGATTCCCTCATTTATTGTGTGATTATCCACCCATCATGACCAAGCCCCATCCCCCGATCTTTTGAATGATTTTGTATATCTTTCATGTATATTCGGATGAACCAATCCCGATGAAAACCCCCCAATAATCCCCCGCAGTACCCATTTTACCCCTTCTGTGATCCAAATCCTCCATGAACATTTAGTCCATAAAATAATCAAATACACATACTAGGATAAAGAAACAAGTGTGATAAGCGTACATGCAAGAGGCAAACATAAGAAAATTCAGGGGAAAAATAAAAAGAGAGGAAAAAAAAACAAATAATCAAACAAAGAACAAAACAAAATAAAATATAATTAGTGGATTGGGACGTTCAAAAAATAGGCAAAAAAGCAAAGGAAATGCCTTTAAAAAATATATATATATATGTATTCATTTTTTTTCCTTTCTCCTTTCTTTTTTCCCTTTTTTCCTTCCATTTATCACTGTGTTATCGGATGTATGGTGTGCCATGACACCTTCCTCCTCTCAATCCCCATTGTCTCCCAATTTTTCATTTAATTTTGAAAGAACTTTTAGGTCACAGCAAAGGCACACACGGAGTGCCGGAGACTCCCAGATACCAAACCAACCCCCTTCCCCACCAGATATTAACTCTGCCCCCCCTTTTTTTTGGTTGTTAGCCTTGTTATAACTGTTATGCAGATAGCAAAATATAGCAACTAAACATTGTCAGTGATTTACAGTATAGTTTACAATTTAGATGATACAGTTTAATAATTTTGATGATGTTTACCATGTCCTGTGTCCATTACTGTAAGGTAATGAAAAACCTTCCCCATGACCACCAAACAACCCATTAGATCTTGACTGTTCCCTTCTCCCCAGCTCCCCAGGGCCCATGATACCCCCCGCTCCCAACCCATGGAATGTCAAGGTTCACAGTTACATGCCCTGGGGATTTGAACCAGCCCTTCCTAATCCACCCCCCCCC
>JAKSZT010038531.1:0-26479 GCA_026826555.1 Tolypeutes matacus
GGGGGTTGTGACTACAGCATGTTCAGCACCAGTGTCTATCATGAACGTCTTTGTCTGGCCCCCGACTTTTCATTTGACCATGGGTTCGTGGGGGCCAAGTTCCAGTGAGCCCGGCCGCACCTATTCAGGGTTGAGTCCTGCCAGCCCAACCAGGTGGTCTTGGGGCTCAGGTCGGTATTCTCCTTTAGGGGTGCTTCTTCTCGGCGACTTCGTTTTAATTGATGAACACTTTTTTGGCAACCGCTAGCTGTTGAGAGATGTTCATGCCCGTGAGTCCTTCCAACTTTAGAAGGTTTTTTTTATGTCTGCCACTGCTTGTGCCAAGAAAACAGCATTCGTGGGTCATTTAGCCCCTTCTTGAACCCCTCAAAGGAGCGCTTCACAATACAGTTGAAGCGCAGCCAGTCCCTATTCAGTGTAAAGTCCCAGTTAGGCTTAGTTTCTGGTGTCGCCACCCGTGCCCAAACACTGGGTCTAGGACACCAGTAGTGGCCTGCTCTTTTACTGAGGCCGAGGTCGACCCTGTGTCTCATGGAGGGGCATCAGCAATGCGGGCTGTATCGATCGGAGTCTCCTTGCCAATGGGGTTGCAGGACTCCCCTCTGGGGGTGTTGTCGGTTCTGCAAGGGCCGGGTGTGGTGTCGCCTCATGATTAGCCTATACATTCAGGCCAGAAGGGAGACCGAAGGGAAACTCATCTGTGTGGCTAGTGTTTCGGTTACTACTAGCCTCACTGCACGGATCTTGGCTACGTCTAGGGTCCCTTCTAAGGGCCATTAGATGTTAAACGTGGGCCACTCCAACTCACATGGAGTTCAGAGGGTGCCAGGGTTCATCCGGTTATCATAAACTCCGGAAAATCCCTCCCTGAAGTTTTTTAGCATGCAGTTCAAACAGTGGGTTTTGAATGTGATGAGCCCATACACTGTTTCAGTGGCTCAAGACACAGAAAAGCAGGGTGCCTCTTTCAAGGCTACTCAGATGCCCGCCTGTCCACGTCCCGCGTGGGATCCTAGGCTCATCTTAGCTAAGGCATCTGGACAATATTCCAGGTGGGCAGTTATGCCAGAAGACATAACTGCGGAAATAGGTTGGGGCCCACGCTGACCCCGTGGATCCGGCCGTGGGGCCACAAACTGGTACAATAGATGCAAGCCCCTACCGTCCACATTCGCGCACACAATCACTCCGAGGTTAAACAATCCCTTCCACAGGAACTACCCTGTACTGGAGTCTCGTCATGCGAGGCCTTAGGAGGTGATCAGTTTACTCTTCCGTCCGGAGTCGGACCTTGGCACCCAGGTGCTTACCTTTCCAAAGTCTTCTGATATCGTTCAGTCTGTCTCTCACCCTTGTGTCTGACTGGGACATGAGGACACGGCCTGCAGGGGTCGTCCTCAGAAGGAGGTTGGCTGAAGAAAAGAGGACGTGCCTACCTTGTTCGCTGGGAAATCGCTGTTGGCCGCGCCCTTTGGTCCCAAACCGGATGCACAATGGCTCTCCTTGGCTGGGTTTCACGGCCAGGGAACGAAATGTTGTGGCTTTCACGATGAGAAACCCAACAGCACGTGGAGAGAGCGGAGGAACCAGGCTTTATTATGTGCGCATGCCCAAAAGAAAGATCTGTTTCCATATTCTGGGCCCCCAGCCCCAGTTTTCTGGGGTTTTCATTGGGGTCTCCAGGCTCCCGTTCATTGCCTAGCGAGTTGGCGGTTGTACTTCTTCATTACCTTAGGCAACTAAGCAATCATGTTACAGAAGAACTGCAGGTTACAAAATCAAGCGGGCAGGGTTACGGAGCCAGAAGTGCAGCTTTCAGTTCTAAGGCGGGAGATTCTTGTCAGCAAAAGGGCGAGGGGTAAGGCTGCAGTGACTTTCTTATCAATCAGATATATGGTTTCCCAATATTTTCTCCCATTCTATAGGTTATCTTTTTTAACTTTTTGGTAGAGTCCTTTGATGCAGAAAACTTTAAAATTTGATGACATCCAATTCATCTAATTTTTCTTTTTTTGACCTACTTTTAGTCTCAAGTCTGACTCCATTGCCTAATACAAGGTCCTGAAGTTATTTCCCTGTGTTTACTTAGAATGGTTTTGTAGTATTGCTCTTATAATTTAGGTTATTGGTCGATTTTGAGCTAAGTTTTTGTATGTGGTTTGGGATACGGGTTCACCTTCATTCTTTTGAATGTGAAGGTTCAAGTTTCCCAGAACTATTTGTTGAAGAGACTCTTCTTTGTCCAGTTGAGTGGACTTGGTACCCTTGTGAAAAATCACTTGGCCATGGATGTGAGGATTTACTTGTGAAATCTCAATTCCATTTCATTGCTCTACATGTCTGTCCTTGCATCACTGCCACACTGCATTAACTACTCTATTTCTGTTAAAAGTTTAAAAAATTGTGAAGTATGAGTCCTCTGATTTGCTCTTCTTTTTCAAGATGCTTTGGCTTGAAACAAGCAGGGCCCCCTAATCTTCCATACTAATTTGATTAGTGGCTTTTCTATTTATGTAGAGAAGGCTGTTGGAATTTTTATTGGGATTGGGTTACATTTGTATACTGTAAGTAGTTTGGACAGCATTGACATGTTCATGATATTAAGTCTTCCAATCCATGAAGACAAGCTCTCTTTCCATTTATTTAGGTCTTCTTTATTTTCTTTCAGCAGTCATTATAGTTTTCTGTATACAAGCCCTTTAATCCTTATTTAAAGTTATTCCTATTGTAAATAGAATCGTTTTTTTTTTGGTTTCTCTGTTGGCATATAGAACGCCCAATTTTTGTGTGTTGATCCTGTAACTCTCCATCTTGCTGAATTTGTGCTTTTGGTCTAGTAGATTCGTTGTGGATTTTTCAGAATTTTCTATACATGTAGGATCGTGTCATCTGCAAGTACAGTTTGTTTTACTTCTTCCGTTCCAATTTGGATGCCTTTATTTTCTTTGACTAGCCGCTCTGTCCAGAACTTCCAGTACAATGCCGAATAGCAGTGGTGAAAGGGGACCTCCTTATCTTGATACTGATGTAAGGAGGAAAACTTTCAGTCTTTCATAGAATTTGTTAAGAAGTGTTCCTTCCTCTTCAATGTTTTGAAAGATTTTGAGATAGATTGTTGCGATTCTTTGATTCCTCTTTGAATGTTTGGTAAAATTCACGACTGAACTCAAGTGGTCCTGGGCTTTTCCATTTTGGGAAGTTTTTAATTACTTTACTACTTCAATATCTTCATTTTTGGTGTGTTGAGATCTTCTATTTCTTTTTGTGTCAGTTTAAGCAATTTGTATGTTTCTAGGAATTTCTTCATTTCATCTAGGTTCTCTAATTTGTTGGTGTAGAGTTGTTCACGGTATACTCTTCTAATCATTTTTCTCTTTCTGTGTTTGGCAGAAATGTCCCCTCCTTCATTCATTTGTGAGTTTTGTTGTTTGCATCTTCTTTCTGTTAGCCTGGGTAAAAGTTTTTCAATTTTATCGATCTTTTCAAAGAACCCTTTTCTATTCTCTATTTCTTTCATCTCTGCTTGAATCTTACTGTTTCTTTACTTCTGCTCCCTTGGAGTTTAGTTGGCTTTTCTTTTTCTAGTTACTCTAGTTGTAAGGTTATGTTACTGAAATGAGATATTTTCTTCTTTTTAATGTAAACATTTGCTTACATTACATTTTTCACTTTGAACCTTGCCTTTGATGTATCCCACAAATTTGGGTATGTTGTATTTTCATTTTCATTTGTCTCAAGCTACTTCCTAATTTTCCATGTGATTTTTTTTTTCCTTTGGCCCATTGGTTAGAAGTATTTTGTTTAATTTCCACATATTTGTGAAACGCTTGTTTTCCCTCTCATATTACTTCCTGCTTCATGCGTTTTTCCTGCCCCATCCCCGCCCTTTTTGCTGTTGCTGAGTCCATTCACTAGGCAACTCTATGTGTCCATTTCCTGCCCTCTATTCTCATTCATCTCCTCCCGTATTCACTGGGATTGAATCTCAGAAACTCTGATATGGGAGATATGTGTCCTACCGCCTATGCCACCTTACCTCCTATTTTTTCCATGTGTCTCATCTTGGCTCTGTCTTTTGTCACTCTCCTGTTAAGTCATCATCTTGCTTCATGTCTCCAGGAGCCTGGGGGTGCACCCACGCAAGGGACCTACGGGCTCACCCGCTCATGGTGCCTGGCGGCTCTCCCACTCGCAGGGCCTAGCATTGCACGGGTGCAGGGAATACTATGTCACACCAGGGAACGGGCTGACTGCTCACCTGCTCGCGGGAACTGGCAATGCACCCGAGCATGTTTCAGCACAGGGACCTGCCCTGCTGCAGAGCTGTGATTCCCAGAAGGACCCTGGGGATGGGCTTGGTTCCTGAGAGCTGGGGGATATTCAGTGCTGGACTCTGTGGCTCTTCTACAAAATGGGGAACAGACTTGGGTCAGAGGGGCTCCCTGACAATAGAAACTAGGCAGATCACACACTAGGAAACACGAGGTCTCCCTTCTTAAGGGCATTCCTATAACTCACGTTGCACCAGCTGGAATGGGGAAAGGTGGTGGAGTGAGGGGGCCTGTCCTCGCTGACCACATTCTTACCCAGATCCATTGGCTTTTGTTTGTTTTGTGTGGGATGCTGTCCCTGGCACCGGTATTATTATGGCCATCTTGTGTGATAACACCATTTTGTGCAACTATCCAGCTAAGTTCCTATTTCACAATCTGTACTTCTTCTTTAAGCAGCCAGTACAGGGCGGTGGTTTCCTGCCAGAGGTGGGAGTAACCAATCAGAGGACTCCATATAATAGGAGTACCCAACCAATCATGGGACTCCACAATAGTAGGAGAGCCCAACCAATCAGGGGACTCCATGTAGCAGGAGTGCCCACTCAGGAGGCTTCCTCAAACACCATATATACTCACGACTCCACCCCAATAAAGGAGACTTGATCAGACTCCTGTCTTGTCTCCACTCTCTCCCGTCTCTTGTCCCATCCCATTCCTGTTCCCCCTCTCCAGGTTTCTGTTGAATGTCCCGCTGGACGGGACAAGTGGCGCCCAACGTGGGGCTCGGGACAGGGGCTCGGAGCATGGTGTCCCAGCGAGGAACGTTGGTCAGAGAAGACGGCCGCATTACAGAAGAGAAGAGGGATCATCGCGGGGGAACCTGCCCAGAGACAGTGAATCCCGGTAAGAGACCAATGCAATTATGGGGCAAGCATTAAGTCAGCACGAAGTATTCGTGGAGGGCCTGAGGGAGGCTTTAAAGATGCGCGGGCTAAAGGTAAATATTAAGCAATTGTTAAGTTTTTTTCGATTTTTTAAAAGAGGTATGCCCATGGTTCCCACAGGAAGGAACCATTGGTGAAAAAGGTGGAAGAGGGTAGGAGACGCCCTACAGGATTATTATAGCTCAAAAGCAGTGAAATCAAAGATATATGTTTCTATTGATGTGTTGTAACTTATTTTGTCTTTGTCTGGTTGTTCGGTGTCTATATTTTGATACCTCCGGATGGTAATATTAAATTGATGAATAAAAATTATTAAAAGAGCTCTATTCAAATGGCCAACATTATATAATTCCTTATATTAATAAATATGGGTATTAATTAAAAATAATAAAAGTAGATATAAACAAGCTAAATCATTATTTTAACAAGTTTGTTTAATGTTGATGGTAATTGTATGTTGTCAGAAGTTTGCTTAAAAACAGTTTCTAAAATCATTGTGATAACTTAAGTAAAGAAGGTATATAGAATGTGCTTTTATTATTAAAGAAAAGAAAGTAATTTTATCAGAAGATAAAATGACTAAGTTATTAAAACAGGGCTGGAGTTTTGTTCTTTCTCGGAGTTTCTCAAGTCATTGGTCTGTTTTGGTGTAAGTGCACAGAATTTTTCTCCTGGGTTATCAGTGTGCAAGAGGGAAAGTGTTTTATCAAAGTAACTTCTTGTGATTTGGCCTTGATATTTCCTTGGAGAGACATGTTTTGTTGCTTTGGGAGGAACATGATGTTTAAACCTACTCTCTCAAAATATCCTTTGGTTTCATACTGTTGCAAATGTTTTAGTCTGTTGCCTGGAAGGGGGTGGAATACAGAAAGTGGTTAAGTTCATGAGATGTAGGTTGAGTAAAGTGTTTGAGACTGTTGTGCAATCTAGGGAAATTTTCTAATTTTATAACAATTAAAGTTATATGAATAAAAAGTTTGTATAAATACTTTAAGGGTGTATAAAATTGCTGAAAATTTAATAATGTTTCAGTGCATTTTAAAGTATAATATGTGTTATAAAACTACCTATCTAAAAATCCAAAGGCAGATGCTTTAACTTAAGTTTATTTGATTTACTCCACCTCTGCTATATATAATAATAATAATAAATGGAAGCTTAAATAGTAAGCACACCAAAGATGTTTTGTGACAAATTAAAAAGGATAAAGTATATTTCAAAAGGTGTTGTATTCCTCCCTGGAGGAGCTGGCCACTCTCCCAGGGACTGATGCATAAACCTTAAAATATACTGCCCAAGGAGTGTTGTGTTCCTTCCTGGGGAGGCTGGCCCCTTCCTCAGGAATTAGCAAAATACTCAAAAGTTGGCTAAAGAAGTTCTTCCTCAACATGGGTTACAAATAGCAGAAGAAAAAATTAAAAAACAGGTTCAAAAAAGGTTCTTTTTCAATATTTAGGTCGTACTATTAATAGAAATATTATAACTCCACAAAAGGTCCAGTTTCAAACTGATAATTTACGTACTTTAAAATGATTTTCAGAAATTACTGGGTGATATTAATTGGGTACGGCCTACTTTAGGAATTCCAACTTATGATTTAACTAATCTTTTCAATACCCTAACAGGAGACCCTGACTTAAATAATCCTCGCATTTTAAGCCTGGAAACAAAAGAGGAGCATTATTTTGGGAGGAAATATTTCGTATGATCTCACTATTTTGAAATTTCTTGAGACTTGTTTTGTGACCTATGATACGGTCTCTGCTGGGAATGATCCATGTGCTCTTGAGAAGACTGTGTATTCTAGGGTTGCCAAATGATACACTGCATATGTGTCTATTAGGTCTCTTTGTTTTATGGTATCATTCAAGTCCTCTATTTCTTTATTTTCTTCTGTCTAGATATTTTACCCATTATTGAAAGTGGTATATTGTAGTCTCCTACAGTCCCTGTAGCATATCTCTTTCTCCCTTCATGTCTGTCACTGTTTGCATCATATAATTTTGGCCCTATGGTGAGATGCCCATATTAGTCATCAAAAGAGGTGCTGATGCAAAGTACCAGAACTCTGTTGGCATTTTTTAAAAAGAATTTATTGAAGTAGGAACTTCATACTTGAACATACATAAGCTATAATTGTTCAGTAAACAGGGATCCCACATATCACCCCTCAAACACCCTGCATTGTTGTGAAACATGGCAGCGCATCCGCAGAAAGCGCCTGAAGGCTCATCCGCTCGTGGGTCCTGGCGGCGCACCGTTGCACAGGGCATGTTTGCTCCACACCTGAGGCAACTGGCTGCACACCTGTCAATGGAGCCTGATGGCTCTCACACTCGCTGGGCATCGCGGCGCACACGCAGACGTGGCTGGCGGCTCACACTCTCACAGGGCAGGGCTGTGCAACTTTGCATGAGGCCTGACAGTGCATGCACAGAGGGTCCTGACGGCTCACCCACTCACGGGGCCTGTTGGCAGAACTGTGCATGGGGCTTGGTGGCTCACACTTTCGTCGGTCCTTGCCGATCACCCACTTGCGGGGCCGGACTGCAAACCCATGGACGTGGCCTGGCATCGCGCCCACTCTAGGGGACTTGCGACTCATCCGCTTGCTAGGCCTCACGGCACACCCATGGTTGAAGCCTGACTTCTCACCTGCTAGCGGGGCCAGGCGGTGCACCCGCTCATGGGGTCTTGCGGCTCATCTGCTCGCGTGGCCTGGAGGCACACCCATGAACAAGACCTGACTGCTCACCCACTCATGGGCCCTGGCGGTGCCCAAGTGCATGGGGATGGACAGTTCACCCGATTGTAGAGCCTGGAACGCACCCTAGATCAGGGCCTGGCAGCTCACACAATCAGTTGGCCAGGCGGTGCACCTGCAAAAGGCGCCTGATGAATCACCCACTCGTGTGGCATGGCCTGGCAACTGTGCGTGGGACATAATGACACACCTGCTGACGTTGCGTGACAGCACACCCACTCACAGGGCATGACGATGCACTCGTGGATGTGGCTTAAAGGCTCACCCACTCGTGGGGTCTGGCAGCTAACGTGCTCGCGAGGTCTAGCGGCACACACAAGAACGGGACCTGGTGGCTCACCTGATCACATGCCTGGTTGCATACCTGTGCACGAGGATTGACAGTGCACCTGCAGATGGAGCCTGGTAGCTCACAAGCTCGCGGGGCCTAGCGGCGCACCCATGCACAGGGCTGGACAGTGCAAATGCGGACAGGACCTGACGGCCTAATCTCCCACGGGGTTGACGACGCACTCATGGACAGGGCCTGAAGGCTCACCCACTTGCAGGGCCTGGCAGCTAAGCTGCACACAGTTCATGACGGCTGACCCGCTCACGGGGCCTGTGGTGCAACCGTGCACAGGGCCGGGCGGCTCACCAGCTCGTGGGCCTGGCGTCACACTTGTGGAGGGCGCCTGATGACTCACCAGCTCACAGTGTATGATGGAGCACTCGTGTACGGGACCTAAGGGCTCTCCCGCTTGCAGGGCATGGCAGCGCACACGCACATGGGCCCTAAAGGCCCACCTGTGGACGAAGCCTGATGGCTCATTCACTCACGGGGCCTGTTGACGCTGCCATGGACGGGGCCAGGCAGCGCAACTGCAAACAGGGCCTGACGGTGAATTCGCGGACAGGACCTGGAAACTAACAGGCTCGTGGGGCCGAGCGGCTTACGGACACATGGGGCCTGGTGGCGCACCCTAAAATGCATCTGACAGGTCACCTGCGCACGGGGCTGGTGGCTCACAAGCTCACGGTGCCTGGTGGCGAACACATGCATGGTAACGGGCGGCTCACAAGCTCGCGGGGTCTTGCAGATCACCCGCTTTAGGGGCCTGACTGTGCACCCTTGCATGGGGCCTGGCGGCCCACCCTCATGTCGTAATTCAACGTGGATGTAGACGGCACCGGGAATGATCCAAAGAAAAATTGGGATCGGGGGACCTCACTCCATGTGAAATGCAGGCAAATTTATTAAGGCTGAAGCTGCTTTTTATAGTACAAAGCTGATAACAAAAGTAGGGAGTCCTTCACTAGTTTCTCAGCTTGGTGCGTGAAATCGCTACCTGTTTGTGAGTTCCCATACAATTATCTTGGGAATTTAGACAGTAACATCTGTGTGGTGAGTTCACAATGCTCTGGCTCCTCCCACTGATAGCTGCAGCATGCAGTGTCCTTGGAGACATTTACTAATGTTTCTTTTCCAGCAAGCATGGTTTTTAGATGCTTAACCCTTTATGCTCTGACTCTCAGCATCTTCTCCAACACCCGCGCACGTGGCCTGGTGGCTCACACGCTTGTGTGGCCTGGTGGCGAATCTGGGAAATGGGCCTGACGACTCACCTGCTTGCTGGACCTGGTGGCGCATCCACTCCAGAGGCCTGTCAGCGCTCCTATGGACGGGGCCTGGCTGTGCAATCTGCTCACAGTGCCTAACGCCACACCCATGGACAAGAACTGGCAGCCCACCAGCAAAGAGGTCATGACGGTGAATTCGCAGACAGGGCCTGGCAACTAACATGCTCCTAGGGCCCAGCGGCTCACCCCCTCGCAGGGCCATGCGGCGCACCCGACAGGGGCTGGACTGTTCACCAGATCGCGGGGCCTAGCGGCGCACCCGCGTATGGAGCCTGGAGCCTCTCATGCTCAAGGGGCCTGGCGGTGCACCCGCACTCAGGGCCGGACAGTTCACCCACTCATGGCGCCTGGTGGCTCACCCACTCACAGGACTTTGCGGTGCACCGGCGCAGGGAATCTTATGTCACAGCAATAGATGGGGCCTGACGGCTCCCTTACTCACAGGACATGATGGCGCACCCAACACGGGGTCTGGCGGCTCACATGCAGGCAGGGCCTCCTGGAGAACCAGCACATGCAGCCTGATGTGGCACCCGTGGCGTGGCCTGATGGCTCACTCGCTCGTGGTGCCTGGCGTCGGACCTGCACATAGGGCCTGACAGTGCACCCACATATTGGGCCTGATGGCTCACCCACTCGCAGGACCTGGCAACGTACCCGTGCACGGTCTGTTGGGCTCACCCACTCATGGGTCCTGGTGGTCCTCCCGTGCATGGTTCCTAATGGCACATCTGCACACGGGCCTACGGGCTCACCCACTCGCAGGACATGGCGCCGCCCCCATGCATGGGGCCTGGTGGCTCACTTGCTCAGGGGTCCTGGCGGCACACCCGTGCACAGGGCTTGGAGGCTCACATGCTCTTGTGTCCTGACTATGCACCCATGGATGGGGCCTGACAGCTTACACACTCGCGGTGCCTGGTGGCGCACCCGAAAACCTGCCTGGCCGATCACCCAGCAAGGGTCCTGATGGCTCACACTTTCACTCGGTCGGGCGACTCGCCCATTCGTGGGGGCTGGCGGTGCATCCAAAGATGGGGCCTGATTTCTCACCCAACTGCGAGGGCTGGCGGCTCACCCGTGCACACATCCAGACAGCTCACCCATTCGTGGGGCTTGGCGGTGCACCTGTACCTGGGGCCTAACGGCCGCTGGCAGACGGAGCCTGAAGGCACACCTACACGCGGGGCGTGACGACGCACACATGGAGGAGGCCTTATAGCTCAACTGCTCACGGGGTCTGGCGGCTCATCCTAGCACGGGGCCTGGTGGCTCATAGGCTTGCAGGGCCCGGTGGCACACTCAGGTAAGGGGCCTGAAGTCTTACTCGCTCACAGGGCCTGGAAGCCCACCCAAGCATGGGTCCTGGGGGCTCACACGTCCACGGGGCCTGGTGGTACTCCCGCAAGCAGGGCTGAATTGCATACCCGAGTCGGGCCCTGGTGGCTCTCCCGATAGCGGATCTGACTGGGCACCTTCGCACGGGGCCTGAAGGCACACACTCTCACGGGCCATGGCGGTACACCCAAGCAGGGGGCCTCACAGCACACTGGCAGTCAGTGCCTGACGGCTCACCCACTCGCGGGACCTGGGGGTGCACCGGAGCACGAGGCTGGCGGTTCACACTTTGGCGGGGCCTGGCATTTCACCCATGCATGGGACCTAACGGCTCACCCACTCCCGGGGACTTGCGGCGCACCTGCACACGGAGTCTCGCGGCTCACCTATGGAGAAGCTCACCCACTCAGGCGCCTGGTGACACTGGCACACGGGACCTTGGGGCAAACATACCTTCTATATTTTTCTTTTTTTAATTTTTTTTGGCATTTCCCGTGGATTGAACCCCGGTATCTCCATATGTGAGACGGACACACAGCCATCCGAGCCACATCTGTCCACCTGTTTTATCTCTTAAGATTGACCAAAGGTACCCAAAGTTAAAGTCTGTTCCCATACAGGATGGTCATAGAATAAACCAGGCTTCGTTTAACCCCAGCATTCCAATAAGCAGACCTAGAGAGAAAATCTAGGTCTGCGGCACATGCATTGTTTCTAATATAGCAAATGTTTAGCTTCTCTGTTGCCTTTTATAAAAGATATTTATTTGGGGTAAAAGTTTACACTTACAAGGCCCTAAAGAGTCCTACTCAAGACTGCTTTCCCACCAAAGTCAGTTGCCACATGTTGAAGCAAGATGGCAGACTCTCCTTCCTTTTTCCTCTTAAGGCTCCGTGGGCCCAGCTTCTTCCAATCTCAGCTATAGCCTGCCATATGGCTCATCCCTCTGGGCTTCCTATATCACTCTGGCATAGGGCTCATTTCTTTCCAGGCTTTCCCAAGAGGGAAGGGACTCACCCTGAGTGATACCCTACTGAAGTTCTCGAATCAAAAGGCCTAAATTGGTTATATCAAGTAAGCTTAATACCTTGGAATTGAATACAATCAAAGGGAATCACACCCAGTGGAACAGACCAGTTTAGAAACATTATCTTTCTCTTGTTGGTATTCATAAATAACATCAAACTGCCACAGTGCATATATGTTCATAGTTGTTAGATCTTCCTGATGAATAGGTCCTTTAATCAACATATACCAACTTTCTCTGTTCTCTTTAACAGTTTTTTTTCTTCAAGTCTCTTTTCCCTGATATTAGTATAGCCACCTCAGCTCTCTTTTGGTTACTGTTTGCATGGAAGAGTTTTTCCATCTCTCGCTTTCAACCTAGAAGTGTCTTTCAATTTAAGGTAAGTCTCTTGTAAACAGTATAAGGCTCAGTCATGCTTTTTTAACCATTATGCCATTCTCTGCCTTTTGAGAGGAGATTTAAAGTAACTATTTGTAACACAGAGCTTTCCTCTGCCATTTAAAGTAACTATTGGTAATACAGGACTTTTTGTCATTTTTTTGTTTGGTCTTTGTAAGTTTTGTGTTTTCCTTTCCCTTAATTCTTCCATTATTGTCTATTTGTATGTTTATTTTACTTTTTGTATTCTACCATTTTGAGTCCTTTATCTTTTCCTTTAGTGTATATTTTTCAGACTTTTTCTATTTGGCAACAATAAGGCTTAATTTTAACATCCTAAATGTATAAAAATCACATTTAATTTGATACCAACTTAAAATCAATAGCATTCAAAACCTGTGTCCCTATATCTTTCCATTCTCCGACCCTTTGGAGTACTTATTACAGATTATGTCTTCATAGATGGGCTGTCAAATCATAGATTTATCATTACTCTTTATTATGCATTTGCTTCTTTGATCCAGTAAGAAGTAAAAAGTGGAGTTACAAACCAGTAATACAACAGTACTGGCATTTATATTTACCCCTTTCATCATTACTTATCTTCATGTGGAACAGTGTACTGACACCTATACTTGATCTTTAAGCATGAGGGTGAGCAACAGGATGGTCTGATGCATTCATGGCTCTCTCTTGGTGTGGGCATGTCCTCCTCTTCTTTCAAGGAGAGGAAAGAATTCTGGACCAAAGAAAATTACGAGTGGTCCTTGGGTCAGAACGACGGGCCCCAAACTCCACAGTTGAGCTGGACCTGTGCGGTGGGGATAGTGCCAGAGAAAGGCACATCACATCCCTGTGTCACACAAATCAGATGTTTCGCACCCTGGTTTGATTTGTCCCCACCTGCACCATCCTGCAAATGGGATCCAGGAAAGTAGATGTGCTGAGCAAACTACTCCCCACTCTATCCGAGTGCTGAATTAAATGTCCTGAGCTGTAGGCAAGGTGGGGTAAGGCAGTTCCTATGCCAACAAAACCAATATGAAGGGGATGTGACACTCACAGGCCCTCAAAGGATATGGCAGCTCTTGGTATCTTGGCCTGAGGCGAGGTACATTTTGAACCTTGAAAATGGGGCAGGAGGTCCCCATTCACCAGGGACTTAGGAGTGCCTAATTTTCGAAACAGAGTGCGATGAGCAGAGCAGTTGCTTCGTATCTCTGCTTTTCTGCAATCCCTTTCTGGAGGGGCCAGGGAAGACACAAATATATGGCAAAGATCCCTGATATAGGTGAGATTTGTGCAAAGATTGGAAACGAGCCTGCTATGATTGACAATAGTTCTCTGTCCCCATTTAGGGACAGTCACCTCTGTCAGATCTGAGAGTGTATGGGGAGTGGTTGCAGGGCTTGGAGATGGGCAGGGACATGCACAGGAGCCCTCCCAAAACAAACTCATGGACACTTTCAGAAGAGCAAGTGGGCTGAAAAGGAATTACTCTCTAATCCGAAGTCTACACTCCTCTGACAGTGCCATCGGCTCTCTGCTTAGAAATCAGGGGGAGCGTCCCATGCCTTTTAGATTTGCCTTTTATATTTGATTACCAGCCACCAAGGGGTGGGGCTCAATGCCCTACTGATGTGGCCCAGCCAACGCCCTAATCATAACTTATTCATGCCCGGATTAACAGACCAGTTTACAAACTAATCCAATATCTATTTTTGGAATTCATAACTGTATTAAACTAACAAACTGCTACAATACCTCACCTCCACAATACCTCACCTCCACTCACCATTCCTCCCCTAACTGAGTACCAAGAAAGACTTTTTTTTCTCTCCAAGTGAAATTATACTCTGCATTTAATTGGATAAATTTTGTGACCTGAGCTTCCCTTTTGACCTTTTTGACAGGAAACTAAGAGCTCTATTTCGCCTTTCTTGCTGCAAACCTCCTTTCTACAAATCTAGCTTTTTATCTTTAAGAAATCCCAATTTATTTTTTTTTAATTTAATTAACTATTAGTTTATGGAGGGCTTTACTGTGTTCATAGGCTTAAGATCTGTCTTTTTGTATCTGCCTTATTTCTTGCACCATGATGAGTTCAAGGTCAATCCATGTTACAGCATGTATCAGAATTTCATTCCATTTTATAGCTGATAAAACATATCCCATTTTGTGTATCCATTCATCTACTGATGGACATTTGGGTTGCTTCCACATTTTGGCCATTGTGGATAACGCTGCTATGAGTACTGGTGTACACATATCTCTTTGAGATCCTGCTTTCAATTCTTTGGTGTTGTATACCTAAGATTGGAATTTCTCCATCAAGGAGAATTTTAATTTGTTCCAAGTTTAACTTGTTGAGGAACTTCCCAACTCTTTTCCACAGCAGCTGCACCATTTTACAACCCCATCAACTATGTACAAGGATTTCTCCACAACCTCACCAGAGCAAATGTTACTTCCTGGTTTTGTTTTTTTGTTTTTTTTTTAATAAAACCCATCCTGATGGTTGTGAAGTGGTATTTCATGATGGTTTTGATTTGCATTTCCCTAACAGGTAATGATGTTGAGCATCTTTTCATTTCCTTATTAGCTATTTGTAGATCTTCTTTGGAGAAATGTCTAGACAAGTCCTTTGCCCATTTTTCAATTGGGTTCTTTGGTTTTCTTTTGTATTAAGTTGTGGTATATAAACAGCTAGGCGGCATATTAAACCCTTATCAGATATATGGTTTCCCAATATTTTCTCCCATTCTATAGGTTATCATTTTTAACTTTTTGGTAATGTCCTTTGATGCACAAAATTTTAAATTTTGGTGAAGTCCAATTTATCTATTTTTTTCTTTTTTCGACTTACTTTTAGTCTCAAGTCTGACTACATTGCCTAATACAATGTCCTTAAGATATTTCCCTGTGTTTACCTCTAACAGTTTTATAGTATTGGTCTCATAATTTAAGTTCTTGATCCATTTTGAGCTAATTTTTGTACATGGTATGGGATTGGGGTTCACTTTCATCGTTTTGAATGTGAGTGTTCAATTTTCCCAGCACTATTTTTTGAAAAGTCTCCTCTTTGTCCAATTGAGTCGACTTGGTACCCTTGTCAACAATCCCTTGGTCATGGATGTGTGGATCTACTTCTGAGATCTCAATTCTATTTCATTGCTTTACAAGTCTATCCTTGTGCCACTACCATTTTGCTTATCTATTGTATTTTTGTAAAAAGTTTTGTAATTGAGAAGTATGATTCCTCTGATTTGTTCTTCTTTTTCAAGATATTTTGGCTCTGCAGGGCCCCTTACCCTTCCACAGGAATTTCATTTTTGCCTTTTCCATTAATGCAGAGAAAGCTATTAGAATTTTTATTGGGATTAAGGTAAATCTATATACTGCAAATGCTTTTTATAGTATTCACATTTAATGATATTAAGTCTTCCAATCCGTGAAGACAAGCTATCTTTCCATTTATTTAGGTCTTCATTTTCTTTCAGCAGGCATTATACTTTTCTGTTTACAAGAACTTCAATCCTTGGTTAAATTTATTCCTATTGTACCAGAATCTTTTTTTTTTGGGGTGTGTGGGGGGTTCTTTTTTGTATTGTTCATTGTTGGTATATAGAAATGCCCAATTTTGGGGTGTTGATCCTGTACCCTTCCATCTTGTTGAATTTGTGTTTTAGCTTAGTAGATCAGTTGTAGTGTTTTCAGAATTTTCTGTACATATAGGATCATGTCATCTGCAAGTCCTGATGGTTTTACTTCTTCCTTTCCAATTTGGATGCCTTTACTTTCTTTGACTAGCTGCTATGTCCAGAACTTCCAGTACAATGCTGAATAGTCGTGGTGAAAGTGAACCTCTTTGTCTTGTTACTGATGTGAGGAGAAAAACTTTCATTCTTTCAAAGATTTTGTTAAGAAGTGTACCTTCCTCTTCAAAGTTTTGAAAGATTTTGAGATAGATTGGTGTTGATACTCCCTGAAGGTTTGGTAAAATTCACTACTGAATTCATCTGTCCTGGGCTTTTGTTTTGGGGGAAGTTTTTTATTACTTCAATATCTTCATTTATTGGTGTGTTGAGATCTTCTATTTCTTTTTGTGTCAGTTTAAGTAATTTGTATGTTTCTAGGCATTTCTTCATTTCATCTAGGTTCTCTAAATTGTTGGTGTACAGGTGTTCACGGTATTCTCCTCTAATCATTTTTCTATTGTGTGTTGGTAGAAATGTCCCCTCCTTCATTCATTTGTGATTTTTGTTTTTTGCATCCTGTTTCTTTTTTTGTCAGTCTGGATAAAGGTTCTTTCATTTTTATCGATCTTTTCAAAGAGCCTTTTACTATTCTCTATTTCATTCATCTGTGCTTGAATCTGTGCTGTTTCACTCCTTCTGCTACCTTGGAGGTTAGTTGGCTTTTCTTTTTCTAGTTACTCTAGGTATCAGGTTATGCTACTGAAATGAGATATTTTCTTCTTTTTTAATGTAAGCATTTGCTTACATTATCTAGTTCCTTCTGAGCATTGCCTTTGCTATATCCCCCAAATTTGGGTATATTGCATTTTCATTTGCATTTGTCTCTAGCTACTTCCTAATTTTCCATGTGAATTTTTTTTTCCTTTGGCCCATTGGTTAATAGTGGTTTGTTTAATTTCCACATATTTGTGAAACCTTTGTTTTCCCTCTCTTATTACTTCCTGCTTCATTTCATTATTTGGTGGGGAAATACTTCATGTGATTTTGCTATTTTGAAATTTTTTGAGACTTGTTTTGTGGCCTATCATATGGTCTCTGCTGGGAATGATCCATGTGCTCTTGAGAAGACAGTGAATTCTGGGTTGCTAGATGATATATTGCATATGTGTCTACTGGGTCTATTTGCTTTATGGTATCATTCAAGTCCTCTATTTCTTTATTTTCTTCTGTCTAGATATTTTACCCATTATTGAAAGTGGTTGATTATAAGCTCCTGCAGTCATTGTAGAATATCTCTTTCATACTACATATCTGTCAATGTTTGCATCATATATTTTTGGCCCTGTGGTGAGATGCCCATATTCGTCAGCCAAAGGAGTGCTGATGCAAAGTACCAGTACTCTGTTGGCCTTTTTCTAAAAAACAATTTATTGACGTATGTCATTCATACATGAACATAAACTATAAATGTTCAGTAAACAGGGCTCCCACAGATCACTCCCTCAAGCACCCTGCAAATGTTTAAAACATTTGTTAACAAATCATGAAAGAGCATTGTACAAGTGTTGCTACTAACTATAGTCCGTATCTTCCTCCACTCTACTTTTTTGAGGATATATTTATTTATTTAATTATCTTTATGCGTTTTTCCTGCCCACCAACCATGCCCTTTTTGCTGTTGCTGTGTCCATTCACTTGGCAATTCTCTGTGTCCATTTCCTGCCCTCTATTCTCATTCATCTCCTCCCGTCTTACTGGGATTTAATCTCAGAATGTCTGGTATGGGAGATATGCATCCTACCGCCTGTGCCACATTACCTCCTATTTTTTCCATGCGTCTCATCTTGGCTCTGCCTTGTGTCCCTTTCCTGTTAAGTCCATATCTTGCCTCGTGTCTCCCGGGGCCTGGGGGTGCACCCGCGCAAGGGACCTACGGGCTCACCCGCTCAAGTTGCCTGGCAGCTCCCCCGCTTACAGGGCCTAGCAGTGCACCGATGCAGGGATAATACGTCACAGCCACAGAACGGGCCTGATGGCTCATCTGCTCGCTGGACCTGACAACGCACCCGGGCATGTTTCAGCACATGGACCTGCCCTGCTGCAGAGCTGTGATTCCTAGATGCACCCTGGGGATGGGCCTGGTTCCTGAGAGCTGGGGGATCTTCAGTGCTGGACTCTGTGGCTCATCTACAAAATGGGGAACAGACTTGGTTCAGAGGGCCTACCTGACAACAGAAACTAGCCAGATCACACACTAGGAAACACGAGGTCTGCCTTATTATGGGCCTTCCTACAACCCACGTTGCACCAGCTGGAATGGGGAAAGGTGGTGGAGGGAGGGGGCCTGACCTGCCGCCTATCCTCGCTGACCACCTTCTTACCCAGATCCATTGGCTTTTGTTTGTTTGTTTGTTTTGATGCTTGAGATATTTAGTAACCAGGAATGGAAATGTCATGAGACATGGACATTATGTAGTCCAGTGACATAACTCAGAACTCATAACAGCTCCCCGCACATAGTAGATGTTCATGAATTATTTGTTGAATGAGTGAACCAGATGCATGTTCAACACCTCACTTTTCAATTAAGAATTTGAGGCCCAGAGAAAGGCCAGGCTGAAGCCACAAGGTTTGGGCAGAATCTAGAGGACCTGGAAACTTCCGACATCCGAGACACTGGTCAACCCTCTTGCAAGGGATGTTTGAACATATCAGCCCCTAAATCGAGCGAGACCCTTCCTCCTTTTGCCCATATGAGGCTGTTTTCCTCTGAGCATCCCAAAAGGCCTTCAGGAGCTCTACCCCCAAACACACTGATTAAACAGGTAGAGACAATGGAGGGAGAGGAAGAGTAGGCCCTGGCACAAGGAAATTGGCAAGGAGACAGAAGAAAGGATATGGTATCTGCTCTGCCATGTGGTAGGGGCTTCTTTTTCCTGTCAACATATCCATAGCTCCAAGCACAGGGAGTAGGAGATGCCAGCCTGATGGGCACTGGGATGTCAGAGGTTCTCAGGGTTGTGCTTGGGGAGGGCATACCCAGGGCAAGCAGGAGAGGACAGAGCTGAGGTCCTGCTTCTAACATCTCAGCACCTGGAATTAGGATGTACTACCTGTGTGGAGGGAGGCTACTGGAGAGAAGGCCTCAGTTTCCCCAGCCTTGGAGAATTATTTGGCTTTGTTCTCTATTGCTGAACCGTGGTACTTGGGGTGCTGGAAAATATGTTCTACACCTGAGGGGTCATTCTAAACAGACAAAGACTTGGAGGATTGGGGAACTGAGGACTCTGGGTGAGGTAGAGCATGGCAGAGCATGGACCATCTATGGTGTGTAGGGACCTGTGGTATGTAGACCTAGTGGGAGCCTTCGATATGGTACTAAATGGAATGGGAAACCTTTGGATGATTTTAAACCTGAAGGTGACAAAATCTCCTTTTCACAGAATTTCAAGCCCCTCTTGATGTGGACAGGAAAATGAAGCCAAAGCGGTCATGGTATTCTCAAGATGACACTGCCAGAATCAGCCCTCCTTTGGGTTGTGTTCCCTGCTACATCCCACCCCATCTTAAAATTCTTCGATTGTGCCTTGGCTAGATGTCAGGCCAGGCCTCAAATTTCCTAGGAATTTTCTCCCAATCACCTGATGCCATGCCTGGGAAGTTTAAGCTAGATTTGAACACTTGTGCAGCAGGGGAAACTTGGGAGGCCCTGAGACATGTCCAGGGTCACAGAACTGGTAGGAGGAGGAAGGTTGTGAAACCAGTTCAGTCTCCTCAGAGGGTTCTTGATGTCCCCAGTCCTCAGCTGGGCAGCCTGTAGGGCTGTGCTGTTGAAATTGTGCACAGATGGGAAATGCGATGGGATAGGAGAGTAGGCAGTCAGCAGACCAGAGCGGACATTGGGAAGTTGTTATCCAGGGAGCGGGCACATGGAATGGGATGCAGGAAGTTACCTCACTTCCTTGGAGATAGAACACAATGGAACTTTGTACCCCGGTAACCAGGCACCGCATTCTAGCGACAGCCCCTAAGAGCTCATTCAGGCACAGCTGCTCAAGGGAAGATGTTCTCTTGCTGCTGTGTCCCTGTTTCCCGAGGCATTGGCCATAGGAAACCCCACAAAGACACATTTCTCCGACGCTGTAGGCGTTGGTTCAACCCTCACTCTCGAAGACTCTGGCCATTTAATAGGAGAAATCCAAAGGTAACGCATGGGACACAGGGCAGGGAGATGCAGGCCATGCTGACAGTGTGATCCTTCCTGGGCACCCTCAGCTCCTCCCCCTCACAGGATGGCTGTACGGAGGGGAGGGGCATGAGTGTGCCCCGGGACTGGGCAGAGAGGGGTGATTGGGGGTGAATGCCTGATGGGCTCCTCACGTTCACGTCCAGGTCATGGCTGGCAGGTCCTGAAGGGGAGGCCGGGGGGTGGCGCCCCTCTGCCCAGACAGTGATCCTGAGCCCCGGAGCTGTCATCTCCCACCTGGGAGGAGGTGTGTACAGACAGGGTCTCTGCCTCATCAGGAAGTAGAACTTCATGAGGGGTTGTTCCTCTGCCTGACTACCAGGCTGGCCCTGATGATCGTGGCCCTGCTGATGACCCTGTCTTTGCAGCGCTCCACCTGTGAGGCCAGGTCAGATCAGGATGATGATGTCATCAACACGGCCTCCTTGACCAGGGTGCCGGCACCCATGACCACCAAGAGAGGCCGGAACAGCCGTGAGGTGAGATAAGGGCTGAGGCTTCTGCACACAGGTCTGAGACAGCCGGGAGACTCCTGGAACGACCCTATCCTGGCAGAATCTCCAGGCTCCCTGCCAAGGATTCTCCTTGATGGAATTCACTCCTACTACCTGATTGATATGGGTCTTCATGACCCACCACCAACACCCAGCCCCAATCGTGACCAGGTGCAACGGTTGTTGGCATATCGGAAGTGAGGCTTTAATACTGATTCATCTTCTTGTTAAGCCATGACAGTCTTTGGTTTTGATCTTGCCTTGGTTGTTTAATCTCCCTGTCCCTAGGTGCTCCCCGTCCCCAAGTGTCCCACCTGCATTCAGCAAGACTGTCTCTCAAAACCTTCTCCATCCTTATGAAACATCATGATTCTTAGGCTGTTTTTACCTAAAAAGGGTGAGAAGATCATAGTACAATTCATGTTTCTCTGCAACTTGTAAACCCTCAGAAATCAATACCGACACCTTTCCAAGTCAGGTGGCAGGGCTGCATCTTGTTTCAAAGGGGAGGCCAGGACCCTCACATGTCCAGCCTCACTGCCCTTGGAAGTAGACGGGCCTCCTTCATATTGCCATTTTAACAGGGCTGCAGGGAAAGTCATGTGATCGTGAAGAGTCTAATGTTTCCAGTTCTCCCACTATGGGCTCCCAGGAATGGGATGGCTTGTTCGAATGTTATACATATTTAAAGTGTGAATGGCTGGGGTGATATTCCTTGAAGCAATTCAGGCAGCCAAAAGCAGACAGTGATAACTGGTGCTTCCCTGGAATCCGCTAACCTTGGGTGTGAACAGTCTGATAATTTGTCGTATAGTGTCAGCAAGGCAGATTCATGTTTGTAATTGCCCCTTAGAAGGCAATTTAACATAGACTATTCTAATATTGAATATTTTCAAGACCATTTGGAATTTCCCTTCACTGTGGCAACAGCTTATTTCCTTGGGCAATAAAGGGTCTTTCTCCTATCCTGGAATCTCCAGGAATTTATCCCTTACAGAATCTGATTCCACCTTAGCCTCAGATCCTCAAAACTCCCTTTATTTTGGAAGAGAGGATAGAAAGTTTTTGAGAACTTGAAATCAAGTGCATGAAAGCAGGATGGATCACTCTGTGTCCTGTAACCATCCAAGAGAGACCCATGGCCCACCCCTGCAACAATCACTGAGGACAGCGATTTTAGGATTTGAAATTGAGTTGGAACTGTCCTTGTAGACATGTAGCAGCTACTGATTGCATGTTGTTTTTTGTCCCAAACCTCAATCTGCCAGTGTGAAGAAGACCCTGTTGAAGAACTGGAAGAGACAACACCTGTGCAGAGAAATTTCAGGTCCAGCAGGAAGAAGCCAGTGCAGCACCTTGTGCCTGCCCATATGGCCAGAGAGTACCTAGACACACCCAAAATTCTGGGCAACATTCAAGCTGTCCTCCCCACTCAAGAGACATGCATAGTCACCAGGTAAGCACACCACCCGTTCCACTGCCTCAACTCTGCCAGTCTTCCCCATGGGACTTTGAAGGTTGATTCATTTCTCTGAACCTCAGGTGGCTCTTTGGAAGAGTAGGGGGCTAGAGGACACACAGTGAAGTGTTATTGAGAGGATGGAATGGGCTAAGGCAGGGGAAGTACTGACACAGGCCAGGCCCTACATGATCGGCTGTCACAGGGGGTGGGGATGGACCGAATAATTTTCCACTCATCTATGGAGAAACCTCAGATTGAGCTCTCAACTACCCCAGGGCAAGTCACAGACCTATTTTCTTTCATAAAGAAGATTAAAGATTCCATCCTGGATGTTTTCAACTAAGGTCTAGTCAAAAGTCATTGAGGACCTGGAGAAGGGGAAGAGGCAAAATCTGACTTCTGAGAGTGCGATGATTGGGCTCAGTCAACAAAGAGGGTGACTGTGTATAGGGACATTGAAAAAGATAGTATTTGCAGGAATGAAGGGGCCAAAATCCCTGCCTCTTGGACTTCCATTCCACAGGGGAATCAGACAAATACACTAGACATCACTTGCTTCATGAGAACACAGCATGTTAGGTGTGATACATAACGGTTCTCTTTAGGTATGGGCAAATCCGCCAGAACACTGAAGAGCAAGGAAGACTCCTGGAAATAAGAAAAATGTGAGTGGACTCTGTCAAGAATAAGGGTTCCAAACTCCACAGTTGAGTCAGAAATGTGCAGTGGGGACAGTTGCTGTGATGTTCAGGACAAACTCCTTTGTCCTGCAAATCTGAGGCTTCCTATCTGGTTTGATTTGGCCCCACCTACACTATACTGCAAATAGGGCCCATGCTCCCAGGAAAGTAGATGTGTTGAAGAAGCCCCTACCTCAATGAAAAACTACATTCAGTCCGGATGGTGAATTAATGATGCTGAGGTGTAGGCAATTTGGGGCAAGGCAGTGCCTATGCCAACAAAAGAATAATTTGAAGGGGATGAGACACTCACAGGCCTTAAAAATTTGACAGCTCTTGATATATTGGGTTCTAGTGGAGGTACAGTTTGGACCTGGAAAATGGGTCAGGAAGTCCCCATTCACCAGGAATTTAAAAGTGCCTAATTCGAAGCACAGTGCAAGGAGCAGAGCAGTTGCTGTCTTTGGCTGCATTTCTGCAATCCTGATTCTTTTCTGAATGGGGCAGGAAAGACAGAAAATTAAGTGACAAGGGTCCATGATATAGGCAAGAGTTGTTAAAATAGTGAACATGGGTTTATTAGTCAGCCAAAGGGGTGCTAATGATAAATACCTAAATTGTGTTGGTCTTTATAAAGGGTATTTATTTGGGGTAGAAGTCCACAGATACCAGGCCATAAAGCATTAAGTTTCTTCTCTCACTACATTCCATTGCCACGTGCTAGAGCAAGACAGTTGCTGGTATTGGCCAGAGTTCAGGCTTCTGGTGTTCCTCTCTTCCCGGGGCTGACTTTCTCCGGGCTTAGCTCCTGTTTCCTCCACAAGGTCAGCTGTAGATGATCAGGCAAAAAGCTTGCTTCTCTTCTCTTCTTTCCAAAATCAAAGTTGCTTCTCAAATGACTGCTTCAACTTTCCTTTGCCTTGCCTTTTATATTCAATTCCCCACCCACCAAGGGGTGGGACTCAACGCCCTAATCCTAACCTAATCATGCCCAGATTAACAGATCAGTTTACAAGCATGATTTTTGGAATTCATAATTACATCAAACTGCCACATTCCACCCTCTGAATTCCAAAAGTACATTACAATACTTAAAAAAACTTAAATCAGTAAGAATACAAGTACAAAATCTTATCAAAATCATTGTAAAGAAATACAGTTTGTCTTTGGCAAAGTCCCATCTGCTATAGACCTCTGAATCTTGCAAAACAATTTAACTGCTTCCATACACAAATGGAAAGACAAAAGATAAACATTTTCAATATTATAAGGAGAAATTGGGATGTTAAACATGAGTCATGGATTCTCTACAGTTCAGTAAACTTGCAGGGCATCCTCCATTCGATTTCAAAGTCTGAGAGTCATTTTTAAGAAGATGTTTTCTTTCCTTGGGGCCACATGGGAACCCACCCTTTCCACAGGCTTGCCCAACGGTCATTTTCTTGGTTCCACCCTCATCAAGCTTCTGGGTGTCAACCAAGCTCCAGACCTCACCCTCCAAGAGTGTTGGGGTGATTGCCACACCTTACCCAATCTTTGGGCTAGAGTCTTAGCCCCCCTAGTACAGTGAGGTGAAGATAACATTCCCTCTAAACTTTCGCATACAGGCTCAACCCTCTCAGAGCAACGAGTTGACCACCTGGCCTTCCCTAACCTTTAACATACAGGCTCAACCCTCTCAGAACATTGGGTTGACCACCTGGCCTTCTCTAATCTATGGGGGACAGGTACACCCCTCTCAGACTTATGGGGTGTTGACCTTACCCGCCCTAATCTTTGAGGAATGTGCTCCAACCTCTCTGCACCCTGGGGTGGCAAAACTCTTCCTCAACATCCGGTGGGGACATCCACCTTCTTCAATTGCTGGGGAAAACTCACCCTCTCTGCACCATGCGAAATCAAAACTTTCTCACAACTTCGGGTAGGAACATCCACCCTCTTCAACTGCAGGGGCAAACTCACCCTCTTTGTACACATGGGTGGGGCTCTTCTATTGGCCCAAGGAGATGTCTTAAGTCCAGATCTCTGCTTCCACGGTTTTCTTCTTAAAGCTGATTCTCCTTCAATCTCTCCTCTCCATGTCTTCTTTTGTCCAAGCTGACAGTGGTTTTGTGCATACAGCTATCTCAAAAACTTTGTTGGTTTAGCATTCAGGAAGCAGGGGTCCAAGCCATCACACAATTAGACTTTCCACAAGTCTTTCCTAGATAACTGCATCTTCAATTCTGAGTTACGAGTTCCAAGTTTAGTAAAGTCTTCAAATAGGGCATTTTCATCTGGGAATTTGATTTCCACAAACTTGGAAGTTCCAGAATCAGTTCCTGTTTTCTTTGTGCCCAAAATTTCAGTCCTTAGTGTATTTCTATCATCTAGTATTTTGCTATAAGCGGCAAGGAGAAGCCAAGCCACATTCTCCGAGTTTACCTTGGAAAGTTCTTTAGCTGAATGCTCTGGTTCGCCATTTTAAAATTCTGTCTTCCATATAACACCAGGAGTTAATCTTGTTAAGTTCTCTGCAACTTTAAAACAGGGATCGCCTTTCCACCAGTTTCCAATAAAAGTTTCATCATTTACTTCTAGGGCATCATGGAAAGTCTCTTTACCTTCCATTTTACTATCAACAGTCTCTTCAAAGTGGTCTAGGCCTTTTCCATCAAGCATTTCACAATTCCTCCAAAAAATACCCCTTACCCATTTATAAAACCGTTCCAACATATTGGTATATGCAAAAGCACTACCCCACTCCTTGGTACCAAATTCTGTATTAGTCAGCCAAATGGGTGCTAATGAGAAATACCTAAAATGGGTTGGTCTTTATAAAGGTTATTTATTTGGGGTAGAAGTACACAGATACCAGGCCATAAAGCATTAAGTTTCTTCTCTCACCCCAGTCCATTGCCACGCGTTAAAGCAAGACAGTTCCCGGCATCTGCCAGGGTTCTGGCTTCTGGGGTTCCTGTCTTCCCGGAGCAATATTTCTCTCCGGGCTTAGCTCCTGTTTCCTCCACAAGGTCAGCTGTAGATGATCAGGCAAACAGCTTGCTTCTCTTCTCTTCTTTCCCACATCAAGGCTGCTTCTCAAATGACTGCTTCAATTTTCTTTGGCCTTGTGTTTTATATTCAGTTCCCCACTCACCAAGGGGTGGGGCTCAATGCCCTAATCCTAACCTAATCATGCCCACATTAACACATCAGTTTACAAGCATAATTCAATTATATAATTGGAATTCATGATTACATCAAACTGCCACAATGAGCCTTCTATGATTGACAGTAGTTCTCAGTCCTTGGCTAAAGACATTCAGCCACTACCAGATCTGAGAGTGTTTGTGGAGTTGGTGCAGGGCCTGGGCTTGCAAAGCAAAATGCACAGAAGCCTTCTCAAAACACACTCATGGAAACATTCAAGAGAAAGTGTGTTGAAAGGAAGGACTCTAATCAGCAATCTACACTCCTTTCACAGTGCCACAGGCTCTCTATTCAGGACCTGCTCGAACCATCGCAGAGGAGACTTTTTCCAGCCTCAGTGCAGGTTTATTCTCAATGACCTAATG
>JAKSZT010038539.1:0-15426 GCA_026826555.1 Tolypeutes matacus
AGCTTTCAATTCTTCTGGATATATACCCAGCAGTGGAATTGCTGGATCATATGGCATTTCTATACTTAGTTTTTTGAGGAACCATCAAACTGTCCTCCACAATGGCTGGACCATTCTATATTCCCACCAGGAGTGGATGAGGGGTTCCCATTCCTCCACATCCTCTCCAAAATGCATAGTCCTCTGATTTTTTAATAGCCGACAGTCTAATGGGTGTAAGATGGTATCTCATTGTAGTTTTGATTTGCATATCACTAATAGCTAGTGCTGTTGAGCATATTTTCATGTGCTTTTTAGCCATTAGTATTTCCTCCTTGGAGAACTGTCTTTTCAAGTCACTTGCCTATTTTTAAAATTTCTGCTCCAATCTTTGTTATTTCCTTCTTTCTACTTCATTTGTGGTTAATTTGTTTTTGTTTTCTAATTCCTCCAGGTGTGCAATTAGGTCTTCAATTTTAGCTCTTTCTTCTTTTTTGATATAAGCTTTTATGGCAATGAATTTTCCTCAAAGTACAGCTTTTGCTGCATCCCACAGGTTTTACTATGTTGTGTTGTCATTTTCTTTCATTTCAAGGTAGTTACTTATTTCATCTGAGATTTCCTCCTTGACCCACTGTTTGTCTAAGAGTGTGTTGTTTAACTTCCATATCTTTGTGACTAATCAGGTTCTCTGGCCCTTACTTATTTCCAGCTTCATTTCATTGCCATCAGAGAAATGATTTTGTATAATTTCAGCCTTTCTGAATTTATTGAGATTTGTTCTATGGCTTAGCTTGTGTTTTATCTTGAAGAATGATTCATGTGCACTCAAGAACAAAGTATATCCCACTGTATTGGTGTTCTGTAAATGTCTATTAGATACAGATCCTCTAATGTTATTATTCAGAGTCTTTGTTTTTTTATTGATTCTCTGTCAAGAATTTTTGTCAATAATGGTGTATTAAAATCCCCCACTATAATTGTACAGGCATGAAGGAAGAAACAAGGAGCCAGATAAACTTAGAATGAACCTGAAAATGGGAACACATTCAAGGAACTGAAAACAGTTCCTTGGATTAGAAAAGAAAACAGATGTGAAGACCAAGGCCCTTAAGGCAAGGAACTATGTTTGTGCTTAGGTTTCTTGGTAGATTGCCAGAAAATAAAATGTTCTTGCTGAAGTAAGGACAAAACAGATTGTGGGAAAAGCTAAGCTATTTTGAGAATAATAAACACTGCTGTAAGCTGAATAAAAGAGAGGGTCACAGTAACCTCAGGGCTGTTTTGCCTGAGCGAGCTGCAGCCCTCTGCTTCACATGCATCAACTTGTCTGACTCTTACTTTGTGCCTCACACTGCCAACAACACAGGCATCTGTTTTTCCAGTTAGTTTTTCCAGTGATTGACTCATGTATACTGAGGTATGCTGGTTAGGTGCATAAATGTTTATGCTTGTTCTTTCTTCTTGAAAGATTATCCCTTTTACTAATATTTTGTGTCCATCTTTATCTCTTACAGTAGTTTTGCATTTAAAGTCTATTTTGTCTGATATTAGTATAGCTACTGCCACCCTTTTTTGATTATTGTTTACTTGTAAGATTATTTTCCAGCTATTTACTTTCAGCCTCCTTGAATCTCTGGATCTAAGGTGGGTTTCTTTTAGACAACATATAGATCAGTCATAATGCCTTATCCATTCTGCCAATCTGTGTCTCCTGACCAGTAAATTTAATCCATTAACATTCAGTTAGTATTCTCAAGGAATTACTTAAATTATCCATATTTTCTTTGGATTTATGTATGTCACATGCTTTTTTTTATTTCACTTTTGGTCTTTTTAGTTGTTCTTACACTCTCCTCCAACTCTCTGTCCCCTGTTTCTTTCCTTTCAACCTACAGAACTCCCTTTAGTATTTCTTGAAGGGCAGGTTTCTTATTGGCAAACTCTCTTAATTTCTATTTGTCTGTGAATATTTTGAACTTTTCTTAATTTTTGAATGCCAGCTCTGCTGGGTAGAGAATTCTTATCTGGAAGTTGTGTGTTTTTTCTTTTAATACCTTAACTATGTCATACCACTGCCTTCTTCCCTCCATTTTTTTCAGATGAGAAATCAGCACTTTATCTTATTGAGCTTCCATTTTATTTAATGGTTCTCTTTCTCTTGCTGCTTTCAATATTTTCTCTTTGTCTTGAGCACTGGACAGTTTGAGGAGTACATGTCTTGGAATAGGCATGTTGGGATTTATATTGTTTGAGTTCCTAGACATGTACATCCATTTCCCTCATTAGGGTTGGGAAGTTTTAAATGATTACTTCCTCCAACACTCCTATGGTCCCTTTTCCCTTAACTTCTCCCTCTGGGATGCCTATAATGCATATGTTTGTGTGTTTTTTGTTGTCATTCAAATCCCTAAATCTCTGCTGTAGTTTTTTTTTTCTAAATTTCATCTATGTGTTTTACTATCTGTTCGATTTCACATGTACTGTCTTCCACATTGCTAGTACTTTTCTCTGCCTGTTCAAATTTGCTGTTATATTCTTCCAGTGTTTTTTTCATTTCTTGGATTGTTTTATTCATCAGCATCATATCTGTTATCTTTTTATGTAGGTTTACAATTTCTTCAGTATATTCCCCTAGTGTCTTCTTAATATCTTTAATCTCTTTCTTCACTTCATTAAGTTGGTCCATGATATCTGTTTGGACAGATTTGATTAGTTATTCAATGTTCTGCATCACTTCCTGTTTTTTAGTTTTTTAATTGAACTGGGCCATATCTTCCTATTTCTTAATATGGTTTATAATTTTTTTTTTGCTACCCATGTTCTTATTTTGATGGGTTTATTCTGTTGATTATATTTTCTTGCTACTCTAGGATTTTATTTAGTTGCTGTTTCTAAGTTTTCTCTTTGACATTTTGTTCCTCTTATTCTATTTCCTTGCTGTTGTCCATGTTCCCTTGAAGGAAAATATTAGTGCCAGAGAAAACAAAAGAGGTAAAAAAAGAAATAGGACCCTAGTAATAATAATAGGAATCATTAGAAAAGGAATATTATAAGACCTCTGAAAATTAATATTTAACTCATGTGAGTGGTGCACATTGGTAGGAATAAAAATGTGGAGGACCAATAATGAAATGGGAATCTGAATAAAGAAAAATATATAGAATGTATTAAAAAGCCAGAATGGTGAGGAGAGAAGGAAAGAGAAATGAAAAGACAAAAAGAAAAAAGGCTAGTAAAAGAAAGAAAACAGGGTGGATGAGACTAATAAAAAAAAGAGAAAAAATTGAGAACTAAACAAATAGAGGTGGAATGTAAGAACAACAACTGAAAGTAGAAGATAGAAAGATGAAGGAACAAAAAGGGAAATGTTGGTACACAGAAAAAGTGAAATCAAGGAAGAGGAAACACAGCAACTGAGAAACAAGCCAGCAGCATCTGATGAATATTTATCTCTTTGCCCAGCTTCCTCCAGATCAATTCCCTGAAATCTCCTTCTCTATGGGTTCCCCAAACTGCTCACTTGGGCAAGATCTTGCCCCCTCTCAGCCATTTTTTTGTGAGAGAGATCTGTCTATGTTCCTTTGAAAGAAAAAAACATTAGGACCAGAGAAAAGGAAAGAGATAGGAAGACAAAAAGAATGATAATAATAGTAAAAGGTAAGAGTGCAACTATACAAGACTTAGGAAATTGAAAAATTAACATGAGTAAGAAGCACTGAGGAATAAGATTAGGAAAGTGGAATAGAAACAATGAAAGAAGAAACAGAATAGAAAAAAAAACATATAGAATGAATTAAAAGGCTGGAATGGTGAGAAGAGAAGTAAAGAAAAGAGAAAAGAGAGGAAGAAAAAGTAAAAAAGTGAAAGTAAACAAAGAAAAAAGAGAGAGGGAGAAATACAAACAAGAAAAATTCGAGACCAAATAAAAGAGGTGGAATGAAAGAAGAAGAACAGAAAACAAAAGATATAAAGAGGAAGGAGTGAAAAGAAATGGCATAGGTAAAGAAAAAAAAAAGAAAAGAAAAACAAGCAGATGCAGGCCCTCTCCATTCCCTGGGATGGCCATTGCCCATTGTTGTCTCCTCACCAGGTGTCTTGGATGAGTCCATTGAGCTGTAGGGTAGGAGTTGCAGCTCCACCGAGATTCCACGCACACCTGGCACATAGGTAGGTCAGAGGCATCAGTCTCTGGAAGTATACCTAAAAACTCCAGCATCACATATAGGTTTGAATAGAAGGGACTGATGAACCATGTTCAGGGAGGACTTATTTGAGTCCAATTCTGTCACTCTCAGGAGCACAGATTCCAAAATAGAGCCCACTGATAAGGGATCAGTCTCTGGGGCTATCCCCCCTTATATAGGACATGGGTGTCTCCAGAGCTCTCAGGAGCCCCTTTGTGTGGGGTGATAGGCACTTAGATATTCTATGAGCTCCTACTGAGATGTGCGTTAGAGTTACCTCTGGGATGACCTCCAGACTCTCTTTGAAGTCTCTTAGCCACTTGAACTCATTTGTCTTTACCTTTTCCCCATTTTATTCAAGGTCTTTTTACAGTTGTGTTGCCAGTTGGCACTTGGTATTAATCCTTCGTTGCCAGGGAGGCTCATCCCCGGGAGTCATGTGCCACGTTGGGGGGAAGGTAATGCATTCATATGCTGAGTTTGGCTTAGAGAGAGGCCACATTTGAGCAACAAGGAGGTCTCAGGTGGCAACCGTTAGGCACCCCACAACAGCAAGCTAAGTCTCAGTTACAAGAGCAAAGACTCACAAGGGTAGTCATCAATAGAAAGAACTCATCAGTGGGTCATCCTCTTTTGACAGACACTGTCCCTACACTCAGAGGACCATTGCTGCTCTCTGTGCAATAGTCCTCTGAGTGAGACTGTGGCAGAGCTCTCCAGGCTAGGAATTCAGATTTCCTCATTTATTGTGTGATTGTCCACCCATCATGACCATGCCCCATATTTTGATCTTTTGAACAATTTTGTATATCTTTCATGTATATTCAGATGAACTAACTCCCATGAATTGCCCCTTCCAGACACCGCCCACCAATAATCCCCTGCAGTACCCATTGTAACCCTTCTGTGATGCATATCCTCCATGAACTTGTAGTCCATAAGATAATCAAATACACTTAATAGGAAAAAGAAACAACAATGATAAGCCTACATGCAAGAGACAAACATAAGGAAACTCGGGAAAAAAAAACAGCAAATAAACAAATAATCAAAAAAAACAAGAAAACATAACAAAATATAATTAGCGGATTGGGACCTTCAAAAAAATGGGGAAAAAAGCAAAAGAAATTCCTTAAAAATATATATATATATATATATATTCTTTTTTTCCCTTTTGTCACCATGTTATCTGATGTCCGGTGTGCCATGATTTCTTCCACCTCTCAATCCCCATTGTCTCCAAAATTTTCATTTAATTTTCAAAGAAGTTTTAGGTCACAGCAAAGTCACACAGGGAGTACCAGAGACTCCCAGATACCAAACCACCCCCCGTTCCCCACCCCATATTAACACCCCCCCTTTTTTTTGGATGTTAGCATTGTTATAACTGTTTTACAGATAGCAAAATATAGCAACTAAACATTGTCACTATAGTTTACAATTTAGATGATACATTTTAATAATTTCGATGATATTTACCATGTCCTGTGTCCATTACTGTAAGGTAATGAAAAACCTTTCCCATGACCACCAAACACACCATTAGATCTTGACTATTCCCTTCCCCCCAGCCCCCAGGGCATATGACACCACCCTATCCTGACCCATGGAATGTCAAGATTCACAGTTACATGCCCTGGGAATTTGAACCTGCCCTTCCTAATCCACCCACCCACCAGCGCTGCACCACCAAATCAGGAACACCACCACCCATCTGCCCCATCCCCAAACATTAAACCACACTCTATCCCTTTACAATAGATTATGTCCATGTGGGTGATGGCTCAAAGCCTGCTTTTCTCTTACTCTCCCTTGTTAAGCAATCTTTCAAACAATGGTTCTCAGAGACTGCTCACTTTCCTCAGTTCAGATCAGTGAGGTCATATACTGTTCATCCTTCAGTGCCTGGCTTGCTTCACTCAACATAAGGTCTTCAAGATTCATCCACGTTATTCCATGTGTTAGCACTTTGTTCCTTCTTACAGCTGAGTAATATGCCATTGTATGTATGTACCATATTTTGCTTATCCATTCGTCTGTTGATGGGCACCGGGGCTGATTCCAACTTTTGGCAATGGTGAACAATGCCGCTATGAACATTGGTGTGCATATATCTGTTTGTGTCTTTGCTTTCAGTTCTTCTGGATATATACCCAGCAGTAGATTTGCTGGATCATATGGAATATCTATTGTTAGTTTTCTGAGGAACCACCAAATTGTCCTCCACAGTGGCTGGACCATACCGCAGTCCCACCAGCAGTGGATGAGTGTTCCTATTCCTCGACATCCACTCCAACATTTAGTGTCTCCTGTTTTTTTAATAGCTGCCATTCTAATGGGTGTAAGATGGTATCTAATTGTAGTTTTGATTTGCATCTCCCTGATAGCAAGCGATGTTGAGCATTTTTTCATGTGCTTTTTTAGCCATTTGTATTTCTTCCTTGGAGAAGTGTCTTTTCAGGTCACTTGCCCATTTTTTAAATGGGTTGTTTGTCCTTTTATTTTCAAGGTGTAAGATTTCTTTATATATGCAGGATATTAGGCTCCTATCAGATATATGGTTGCCAAATATTTTCTCCCATTGGGTAGGCTGCCATTTTATTTTCTTAATAACATCCTTTGAGGTGCAGAAGTTTCTAATTTTGATGAGATCCCATTTATCTATTTTTTCTCTTGCTGCTCTTTGGCTATGAAGTTCATGAAACCATTTCCTATTACAAGGTCCTGTAGATGCTTCCCTACATTATCTTCCAAGGTCTTTATGGTTTTGGCTCTTATATTTAGATCTTTGATCCATCTTGTGTTAATTTTTGTATAAGGTGTGAGATGGTATTCTTCTCTCATTCTTTTGGATATGATATCCAGTTCTCCAAGCACCATTTGTTAAAGAGGCCATTCTCTCCCAACTGAGTGGGCTTCGTGGCCTTGTCAAATATCAGATGACTGTATATGCGAGGATCTATATCAGAACTCTCAATTCGGTTCCATTGGTCAATAGATCCATCCTTCTGCCAATACCACACAGGTTTGATCACTGTAGCTTTGTAGTATGTTTTAAAGTCAGGTAATGTGATACCTCCAACTTCATTTTTCTTTATCAATATTTCTTTGGCAATCCGGGGCCTCTTTCCTCTCCAAATATATTTTGTGGTTAGTTTTTCAAGTTCCTTAAAAAATACAGTGTTGACTTTTATTGGGATTGCATTAAATCTGTAGATTAATTTGGGTAGGATAGACATCTTGATGATGTTTATTCTTCCTATCCATGGACAAGGAATATTTTTCCATTTATTTAAGTCTTGCTTGATTTCCTTTAACAGTGTTGTGTAGTTTTCTGTATATAAGTCCTTTACATATTTAGTTAAATTTATTCCTAGGTATTTGATTCTTTTAGTTACTATTGTAAATGGTATTTTTTTCCTGATTTCCCCCTCAGTTTGCTCATTTTTGGTGTACAGAAATGCTACTAATTTTTGAGCATTGGTCTTATAGCCTGCAACCTTACTGAATTCCTTTATACGTTCCAGAAGCCTTGTTGTAAATTTCTCAGGGCTTTCTATGTATAGGATCATGTCATCTGCAAATAATGAAATTTTTACTTCTTCTTTTCCAATCTGGATGCCTTTTATATCCTTTTCTCATCTCAGTGCTCATGGAAGTACTTCTAAGACAATGTTAAATAGGAGTGGTGATAGTGGGCATCCTTGTTTTGTTCCCAATCTCAGAGGGAAGGCTTTTAGGATTTCACCGTTGAAAATGATGTTAGCTTTAGGTTTTTCATATATACCCTTTATCATATTCAGAAAGTTTCCATCTATTCCTATCTTTTGTACTGTTTTTATGAGGAAAGAGTGCTGTATTTTGTCAAATGCTTTTTCTGCATCTTTAGAGATGATCATGTGATTTTTTTCTTTCAATGTGTTTATGTGGTGTATTACTTTGATTGATTTTCTTACATTGAACCATCTTTGCACACTTGGGATGAAACCTACTTGGTCATGGTGTATAATCCTTTTCATATGTTGTTGAATGCGATTCGCAAGTATTTTGTTGAGGATTTTAGCATCTAGGTTCATTAGAGAAATTGGTCTGTAGTTTTCCTTTCTTATGGTATCTTTATTTGGTTTTGGTATTAGGGTAATTTTGGCATCATAGAATGAGTTAGGCAATATTCATTCTACTTCTATTTTTTGAAAGAGCTTAAGTAGAATTGGTGTTAACTCTTTCCGGAATGTTTGGTAGAATTCAGCTGTGAAGCCATCTGGTCCTGGACTCTTCTTAGTTGGGAGGTTTTTGATGATTGAGTCTATCTCTTTACTTGTAATTGGACTGTTGAGTTCATCTATTTCTTCTTTCATCAATGTAGGCTGTTTGTGGATTTCTAGAAACTTGTCCATTTCCTCTAAATTATCATTCTTGTTGGCAAATAATTTTTCAAAGTATCCTCTTATGATACTCTTTATTTCTGTGGGGTCAGTAGTGATATCCCCTTGCTAATTCCTTATTTTTTGTATTTTCATCTGTTCTCTCTTTTCGTTGTTAGTCTGGCTAAGGGTTTGTCAATTTTATTGATATTCTCGAGGAACCAACTTTTGGTTTTGTTTATTATTTCCAGTGCTTTCTTATTCTCTATTTCATTTAGTTCTGCTCTAATCTTTGCTTTTCCTTCTTTCTGCTTCCTTTAGATTTAGTTGTTGTTCTTTTTCCAATTCCTCCAAGTGTTCAGTTAGGTCTCCAATTTTAGCTCCTTTTTCTTTTTAATATATGAATTTATGGCTATGAACTCCCCTCTCAGGACTGCTTTCGCTGCATCCCATAGGTTTTGATATGTTGTGTTGTCGTTTTCATTAGTTTCAAGGTAGTTACTGATTTCTTTTTAGATTTCCTCTTTGACCCACTGTTTGTCTAAGAGCGTGTTGTTTAACTTCCATATCCTTGTGCCTAACCTGTTTCTCTGGCCCTTAGTGATTTCCAACTTCATTCCGTTGTGGTCAGAGAAATTACTTTGTATAATCTCAATCTTTCTGAATTCATTGAGCGTTGTTCTGTGGCCTACCATGTGGTCTATTTTGGAGTGTGTTCCATGTGCACTCGAGAAGAATGTAAATCCCTCTGTATTTGGGTGTAGTGTTCTGTATATGTCTATTAAGTCCAGGTCTTCTAATGTGTTGTTGAGTGCTTAGTTTCTTTATTGATTATCTGTATAGATGTTCTGTCTAATGATGATAGTGGTGTGTTGAAGTCCCCTGCTATAATTGTAGAGGCATTTATTCTCCTCTTAGTTTTTCCAGAGTTTGCGGCACGTATTTTGAGGCACCCCGATTAGGTGGGTAAATGTTGATGATTGTTCTCTCTTCTTGAGTGATTACTCCTTTTACTAATATGTAGTGACCATCTTTGTCTCTTACAATAGTTTTTCATTTAAAGTCTATTTTGTCTGATATTAAAATACCTACTCCTGCCCTTTTTTGTCTATTGTTAGCTTGTAAAATGGTTTTCCAGCCATTCAATTTCAGCCTCCTTGAATCCCTGGGTCGAAGGTGGGTTTCTTGTAGACAGCATATAGATGGATCATATTTTCTTATCCATTTGCCAATCTGTGTCTTTTGACTGGTGAATTTAATCCATTAACATTCAGTATTATTACTTGTAACGAATTTCTTACTTCAACCATTTTTTCTTTGGGTTAATGTATGTCATATGTTGTTTTGTTTCTCTTTTTGTCTTTTCAGTTGTTTTTAAACTCTACTCCAACTCTCCCTTCTTTTTTCCTTTCAACTTGTAGAGATTCCTTTAGTATTTCTTGAACTGCTGGTTTCTTCTTTACATACTCTCTTAATTTCTGTTTTTCTGTGAATATTTTGAACTCTCCATCATTTTTGAATGCCAATTTTGCTGGATAGAGAATTCACGACCCGAAGTTTTTTTCTTTTAGTATTTTGACTATGTCATACCCCTGTCTTCTTGCCTCCATGGTTTCAGCTGAGAAATCAGCACTTAATCTTATTGTGCTTCCCTTGTATGTGATGATTCTCTTTTCTCTTGCTGCCTTGAGTATTTTCTCTTTGTCTTGAGCATTGGACATTTTGACAAGTATATGTCTTGGAGTTGGCCTGTTGGGATTTATACTATTTGGGGTGCGCTGTGCTTCCTGGATCTGCACATCCATCTCTCTCAATAGAGTTGGGAAGTTTTCAGCCATTATTTCCTTCAACACTCCTTCTGTTCCCTTTCCCTTCTCTTCTCCTTCTGGATGCCCATAATGCATATGTTTGTGCGTTTTGTATTATCGGTTAATTCCCTGAGTCAATGCTGGATTTTTTCTATTTTTTTGTCTATCTGTTCTACAATCTCTTTGATGTCAGCTGTATTGTCTTCCATAACACTAATTCTTTCCTCTGCTTGTTCAAATCTGCTGTTATGTGAATCCAGCGTCTTTTTCATTTCTTGGCTTGTGCCATTGTTCACCATCATATCCATTACCTTTTTAGGCATGTTTGCTAATTCTTCAGTATGTTCTCCCAATGTCTTCTTTATATCCTTAATCTCTTCCTTCAGTTCTTTAATTTGGTCCATGATATTTCTTTGGATAGCTTTGATTAGTTGTTCGATGTTCTGCATCACTTTCTGGTTTTCATTTTGTTCTTTGGACTGGTCCATGTTTTCCTGTTTCTCAGAGTCATTTTTATTTTTTTCTTGCTCTCTGGTCATCATATTATCTTGATGGGTTTATTCAGTTGATTAGCTTTTCTCTATGCTCTAGAATTTTATTTAGCTGGTAGTTCTGCGTGTGAGTTAAGTTTTCTCTTTGGCAGTTTTTCTTCCTATTTTATTTCCTTACTTCTTTCTATGTTCCCTTGAAGGCAAAAGATTAGGGTCAGAGGAATCAAAAGATGTAAGGAAGGCAGAGGGATAATAGTAATATTGATAAAAGTTAGAAGAGGGGAAAATGAGACTTAATTGGATGAATATTTAACTTTGTTGGCAGTGTAGAGTAATAGGAAAAAAAGTGGAGTTCCTACAATGGACTGGGAAAGCAAATGGAGGAATATATAAATATAGTGATTTAGAAGGCTAGAATTATGAGAAGGGAGAGAAATAGTAAAAAAGTGCTGAAAGGAAAAAGTTAATACTAATGAAAAAAAAAAAGAAGAAACAAAATAGTTAGAATAGAAATTGACACCCATAAGTTGTGGGCCTATGAAAAAAATGTTGTATCTAAGAGCCACAACAGAAAGCAGAAGGCAGAAAGATGAAGGAAGGATAAGCGATAGTTTGTAATACAGAATCAATATAGACAGCGAGTGGGAAATTACTGAAGAAGAAGCACAGCAAAGAAGCGACAAGCTAGCAGCATCTAATTTTTTAAAAATGAAAGAAAAAAGAAAGGGGTGGGGAAAGAGGAAAGAAAAGCAAGAGACCAGAAAGAAACAGAGAGAAACCAAAGATCCACACAAGCAAGCAGTCAAACAGAGCTAAGGGGGGGTCAATGATTCCCCTAGGGTCCATGTGGATCCTCTCTGCCTACTTGTGTTTATCACTCAATTTCCCCGCAGGGTTCTATATGCAGGTCCTGAAGCAGCTTTTAGCTATTAAACTAAATTAAAAACAATTTATTTTTCGTTTATTGAAGTGACCTTCTCATTTTTTTTTTTTTTTTTTTTTAGCGAAATACAGTACCCAAAATAATTCCTCCTCTAGACCAACCCCCTTACGGAAGGAACCCTAGCTGGGCCCATGGAAATTAATCAAGCACGTCCCACTTCCTGGACTCCCCAGGGTAGCTATAGCTTTGATGTTAGTCAGTGCAGAGTGCTAAAGACGGCTGATTCCGCCCCTTCTGGAGCCGAGCACCAGCGTCACCGGGTTGCTATGTAAATCAGTTTGATTGCAGATTTGCGTCTCTCAGCCTGATGCTGCTTCAGGTCGGCTTATCTGCTCCCCAAAGCTTTGGGGCGGTGCAGGCAGCCAGATCAATGTTGAAAAATAAAAATAAAAAATACCCTTCCCTGTCCTCCAACAGAACCCTCCCTCTTTGGGGGAATGTCCCTTCTTCCTGGCTCCGTGGTGGCCCAGGTCTTATCCCTGGGCAGCTAGGCAAATCAACTCCCTCCCCAGACCAGAATACCCCCACCAGTTCACCGGATACCGATTAGCTCCGGCTGTTCTGTTCACACAAGGTCCAAGGGGCACCAGGCAGCCAGATCCCCAGAAAATAAATCTTTCTTGCCCTATTCAGGGCTCCAAGTGGCCTTTTTTTTTTTTCTCCCTAACCACGGGGCTCAGCCATCTGTGCCAACCACCACTGGCAGGCTTAAAACTCAAGAATCTCTACCGTTCTGTCCACGCCGTTGATCCACGCAGATAGGTGTCCCAAGTTTCTCACTCCACGCATGCATAGCACAGACCCCCGGGCAGGACCCTGTCCACAATCCGCCTTGCTCTGGGAGCTTGCAGTGTGTGCCCTCCTACACTAATGCCATCTTGGCCCCTCTCCCCCTCTAATATATTTTTAATCTCATCCATTGTGTTTTTCATTCCCATAATTTTTATTTTTCATTACAGAATTTCATTTTGTTCTTTACGCTCACTCAGTGTCTTATTAATATCCTTTCTTTTGTCATATTTTCTTTAAATTCTTTGATGTGATTTAGAAGATTTTTGTGATTATCATTGTCTTAAAACCTGAATATCTTTAGGATATTTCATTTGTTCCTTTGTCTCTGCCATCTCTTCCCGTTTCCTAGTATGGCTTGTAATTTTTTTTGCTGATGTTCTAGGCATCTGATTTGTTGGTGAATTTAGTCTGATGGACAATTTCTTTCTCTTGCTTATTGTTATTATTGTTTCACAGCTCTTCTTTGATATTTTTTCAGCTTATCCTGAATCTTTAAAATTGCCCAACTTAATTTATGAAAATTGTGCCAGGGACTCACCAATGCAGGGGAGACTTTCTCCCAGGGTGGGGTAAAGTGTGCTCTAAATGCAGTTTCTCTTCATGTATTTTCCAGATAAGCCAGCAGATGGCAAATGTTGGGACACCTTTCCATGGAGGTGTTTCTAGGTTTTCCTTTGTTTTGGTCTTGGCAGAGCAGAGATTCAAAGCAGGCTTTGCTGGCTGAATTCACTGAAGAAAAGTCCCTCGACTCCCTCTCCCTTTCCCCTTGTAATAGCTGACAGGGAGGAAGACATCTGCTCCCCTCTGTCAACTGCAATGAGTCAAGAGTTTTACACTTGCTGAATATCTCAGGGGTGGGGGATGGAAGACCTTCCTAATGGCCTGGAGATTTAGTTACTCACAGTTTGTTGTTTTGGCTGCTGCTTCTCTCTCTCCCTCACTCTCCTGTGTTGTGAAGCACTCTCTTGATCTGCTGACCCCCAAAGCACATCCTTCATGCAGCTTTTCGCTCTTTCTCTGTTGTTTTTTGTGAGAGACCTGAGCCTTATCTGACTAATCTGATCCCATATTCCCACAGTCCTCAGTAATCTCTTTTCTTGAGCATTTGACAATTAGATAAATATATGTCTCAGGGTAATTCTGTTAGGATTTATGCTATTTGGAATTTGCTGTGATTCTTGGACTTGTTATTCCATGTCCCTTAAAAAAAACTGGGAAATTTTCTCCCCTTATTTTCCTCCAACACTCCTTCTGGCCCCTTTCCCTTCTCTTCTCCCTCTGATATGCCTTTAATGCATGTGTTTTTGTATTTCACATTGTCATTCAATTACCTGATTCCCTGCTGAATTTTTCCTTTTTAATCTATCTGTTTTAATATCTGTATGATTTCAGATGTACTATTTTCTATGTCACTAATATTTTCCTCAACATGTTCAAATATTCTCTCATGTGTTTCCAGTGTATTTTTTAACACAACAATTTTCTTGATACATACTAATAAAGCATAAGTTCTTCAAAAGTATACAATCATTGGTATTTGGTGTAATCACATATCTGTGCTTCAACATTTTAATCATTCTTAGAGTACTCTCATTATTCCAATAATAATAATAATAATAACTAAAAAATAAACAACAGAAAACAAATGATGCTCCTAAGCTCTCAATCTAACTATGCTTCCTATGCTGTACAAAGCTGCTCTTCTTTTCTTCTCTTTAGTATATTTATATTTATTTTTTGTAAAAACAGGCTAATATATGCAATTTCACAAATATTCATGATTTACATGAGGTTTTAATATATTGCACATCCCATGTTACAGTTTTTAGCTTTCCATCTAGTAATACACATGACAATAGACTTTCCCTTTCAATTCCTACCATACCTATATAATAGGTTGGCTAGTTACAAACACTGTATGTTTAAACCATTTCTATTAATTTCCAATGACTTACAAACAACATTTTAACCAATTCTGCACAGGTTAACTCTCTGCTTTCAATTCCCTACCCTCCTTATATTTTCTGGTTACCTATTATAGCAGTTTGATATTGTTTATGAATTCCAAAAATAGATATTGGGTTGTGTTTGTAAACTGATATGCTCCTCTGGGTGTATTAGATTGTATTTGACTTTGAGGTTTCACTTTTACTTTATTAAATCAAGATTAGGGCTTTTATTTGACTATGTAATTAGGTCATGAAAGTTTTTGAGTTCCCACCACCTTGGTATGGCTAAAACAGACTCTCACATGGAAGCAAATACACAAAGAAGGAGAACACAGGGCTTAGTTTTGGGTGCTGGAGTCCTAGGGAGAGATCCAAACCATTCAGCTGATAGTTTGCAGCTGAAGAGACCAGCGCCCTGAACAGATGATAAAGCCCTGAAAGAAATGAGCCCTGGAGAGAGAGACAAGCCTCATACTACCCTACAGCTGAGACCAGAAGGAGTTGGGACCACAAAGCCTTAGGAAGAAGAGGAAGTCTGAACCCTTGCAGAGACCAGCAGCCATCTTGCTCCAAAATGTGGCAACACACTTTGGTGAAGGAAGTAACTTATGGTTTATGGTCTTGTGACTGTAAGCATCTATCTCAATAATATACCCTTTAAACAGGCCATCAGAGTTCTGGTACTTGACATCAGCACCCCTTTGCCTGACAAATACATCTATATTTTAATTATCCATGAGTTTGCACAATATATTTAGTTCATAATAGAGCATTCACACAGTATTTTTCCTTTTGTATCTGGCTTGCTTCAACATAACACTCAACATAATACCCACCAGGTTCATCCATGCTTTCATATGCTTTAAAACTTCATTTAATGTTACCTCTGCATAATATTCCATCATGTGTTCAC
>JAKSZT010038539.1:15526-35994 GCA_026826555.1 Tolypeutes matacus
GTGAGAATTTTGATTTTTACCCATAATAAAAAAATAAAAAATAAAAAAAAAAAAAAACAAAAAAAAAAAACAAAAAACAAAGATACTATGAACAATTGTTTGGCAACATATTTGGTAACTTAGAGAAATGGACAAATTTCTAGAAACACAAAAATCCTCAGAAGGAATAGATGTCCATAGAAAAATAGCAAGTAAAGAGATTAACTCAATAATAAAAAAAAACTTCCCCCAAAATAAATCCTAGGACCATAAGCTTAACTGGTGAAATTAAGAAACATTCCAAGAACAATTAACACCAATACTACTTAAATACTTCCAAAGAATAAAGAGGAGGGAAAATTTCTTTATTCATTCTATGTGGCCATCAGCAATCTAATACCAATGCTAGAGAAAGATATCAGAATAAGGGAAAATTAAAGACCAATATCCCATATTAAAATAGATTCAAATATCTTCAATGAAATACTATCAAAGTGAATAGAATTGCATATAAGAATTATACACCACGATCCAGTTGTATTATGCAACATATGTACAAATAGTTCAACACAAGAAAATCAACTAATGTAATATACCATATTAAAAGAACAAAGGGAGATATGCCCCAACCACTGCTGGCAACCTGGTGAGAGGGTGCATTCTCCAAGACAGGGAGGGTTCTGACAGAAGGTGGAGAGGGGTTTCTTTTCTGTCGATTTGGCTGCCTGTACCCCCTCATAGCTTCGGGGAGCAGATAAGCTGGCTTGAATCAGCATCAGGGAGAGGAAAATCTACTGAGGAAGCCTGATTTACCCAGCAGCCCAGTGACACTGAGGCTTGGCTCCAGAGGGGGCAGAGTCAGCCATTTTTATCATTCTGCACTGATTAGCATCAGAGCTTCAGCTCCCCTGGGGAGGCCAGGAAGCGGGAAGTGCTTGATTAGTGTCCACAAGCCTAGTTAGGGTCCCCTCAGTGAAGGGGGTGGTCTAGAAGAGGACATATTTTGGGTCCCTTATTTCACACACACACAAAAAAGAGTCACTTTAAATAATAAAAAATGAATTTTTCTTTTTACTTTAGTTTTATAGCTAAAATCTGCCTCAAAATCTACACATAGAACATTCCAGGGCAATTGATTGATAAATGCAAGCAGACTGAGAGGTTCCACAAGGGCCCAAGAAGGAACACTGTTCTTCCTTAGATTTGTGTCTCTGCTTGCTTGTGTTGTTTTTCATTTTTCTCTGTTTATTTGTTGTCTCTTGCTTTTCTTTCCTCTTTCCTCCTCCCTTTCTTTTTTCTTTCATTTTTTTAAAATTAGGTGCTGCTAGCTTGTCTCTTCTTTGCTGGGCTTCTTCTTCAGTGATTTCCCATTCTCTGTCTATATTGATTTTGTATCCTAAGCTATCTCTTCTCCTTCCTTCATCTTTCTGCCTTCTGCTTTCTGTTGTGATTCTTATATACTACATTTTTTCATTAGCCAACAACTTAAGGGTGTCAATTTCTATTCTATCTATTCGGTTTTCTTCTTTTTTTATTAATATTAAATTTCTCCTTACAGCCCTTTCTTCACTCTTACTCTCCCTCCTCATCATTCTAGCCTTCTAAATCATTATATATATATTCCTCTATTTGGTTTCCCAGTCCATTGTAGGTACTCCACTTTTTTACCTATTACTCTACACTGCCTGTGTGAGCTAAATATTCATTTCACTAAGTTTCATACAGCCCCTTTTCTAACTTTTATCAATATTACTATTATCCTTCTTACTTTCTCACATCTTCTGATTCCTCTGGCCCTAATCTTTTGCCTTCAAGGGAACATAGAAAGAAGCAAGGAAATAAAATAAGAAGAAGAAGTGTCAAAGAGAAAACTTAACACACAAACAGAAGCACCAGCTAAATAAAACTCTAGAGCAGAGAAAGAAGCCAATCAACCGAATAAACCCATCAAGATAAAATGATGGCTAGAGGGCAACAAAAAAATACAAACCACACTGAGAAACAGGAAGACATGGACCAGTGCAATGGACTAACTGAAAACCAGGAAAAGATGCAGAACATCGAACAACTAATCAAAGCTTTCCAAACAAATATCATGGACCAACTTAATGAAAAGAAGGAAGAGATTAAGGACGTTAAGAATACACTGAGAGAACATACTGAAGAAATTATAAACATGCATAAAAAGATAACAGATATCATGGTGATCAATAGCAAATTCCAGGAAATAAAAAAGATGCTAGATTCACATAACAGCAGATTTGGACAAGCAGAAGAAAGAATTGGTGATGTGGAAGATAATACATCAGAAATTAAACAGATAGTATAACAAATAGACAAAAAGATAGAAAAAATCCAGCAGGGACTCAGGGATTTAACTGAAAACACAAAATGGACAAACATACACAGTATGGGCATCCCAGAAGGAGAAGAGAAGGGAAAGGGAACAGAAAGAGTGTTGAAGGAAATAATGGCTGAAAACTTCCCAAGCCTATTGAGATGGATGTGCAGATCCAGGAAGCATAGCGCACCCCAAACAGTATAAATCCCAACAGGCCAACTCCAAGACATATACTTGTCAAAATGTCCAATGTTCAAGACAAAGAGAAAATACTAAAGGCAACAAGAGAAAAGAGAACCATCATATACAAGGGAAGCACAATAAGATTAAGTGCTGATTTCTCATCTGAAACCATGGAGTCAGAAGACAGTGGTATGACATAGTCAAAGTACTAAAAGAAAAAAATTTCCAGCCACAAATTCTCTATCCAGCAAAACTGGCATTCAAAAATGATAAAGAGTTCAAAATATTCACAGATAAACAGAAATTAAGAGAGTATGCCAATAGGAAACCTGCACTTCAAGAAATACTAAAGGAAGTTCTACAAGTTGAAAGGAAAAAACACAGGAGAGACAGTTGGGGGAGAATTTAAAAACAACTAAAAAGACAAAAACAGAAACAAAACAACATATGACATACATTAACCCAAAGAAAAAATGGCTGAAGTAAGAAATTCATTGCAAGTAATAACACTGAATGTTAATGGATAAAATTCACCACTCTAGAGACACAGATTGACAGAATAGATAAGGAAATATCATCCATCAATATGCTGTCTACAAGAAACCCACCTTAGACCCAGGGATTCAAGGAGGCTGAAAGTGAATGGTTGGAAAAATTTTTTTACAAGCTAACAATAGCCAGAAAAGGGCAGGAGTAGCTATCCTAATATCATACAAAATAGACTTTAAAAGCAAAACTATTGTAAGAGACAAAGATGGACACGATGTATTAGTAAAAGGTGTAATCTCTCAAGAAGAGAGAACACTCATAAACATTACCCACCTAATCGGGGTGCCTCAAAATACATGAGGCAAATTCTGGAAAACTAAGTGGAGAAATAAATGCCTCTACAATTATTGTGGGGGACTTTAATACACCATTATCATCATTAGACAGAATATTTAGATATAAAATCAATAAAGAAACAAAGAATCTGAACAATACGTTAGAGGACCTGGACTTAAAAAACATATACATAACACTACACCCCAATACAGCAGGATTTACATTCTTCTTGAGTTCACAGGGACCATACTTCAATATAGACCACATGCTAGGCCATAGAACAACTGTCAATGAATTCAGAAATACTGAGATTGTACAGAGTAATTTCTCTGACCACAATGGAATGAAATTGGAAATCAAGAATCAGATTAGGCACAAAGATATGGAAGTTAAACAACACACACTTACACAAACAGTGGGTCAAGGAGGAAATCTCAAAAGAAATCAAGAACTACCCTGAAACTAATGGAAATGAAAACACAACATATCAAAACTTACGGGATGCAGTGAAAGCTGCCCTGAGAGGGAAGTTCATACCCATAAATATATATATTAAAAAAGAAGAAAGAGCTAAAATTGAAGGCATAAGTGCACAATTCTTTGAAATGGAAAAACAACAACAAACTAAACCTAAAGGAAGTAGATGGAAGGAAATAACAAAGATTAGAGCAGAACTAAATGAAATAGAGAATAAGAAAGCACTGGAAACAATAAACAAAACCAAAAGTTGGTTCTTCGAGAATATCAATAAAATTGACAAACCCTTAGCCAGACTAACAAAGAAAAAGAGAGAACAGATGCAAATACAAAAAATAAGGAATTAGGAAGAGGATATCACTACTGATCCCACAGAAATAAAGAGTATCATAAGAGGATACTTTGAAAAATTATATGCCAACAAGAATGACAATTTAGAGGAATGGACAAAGTTTCTAGAAGCCCACAAACAGTTGACATTGATTAAAGAAAAAGTAGATGAACTCAACAGTCCAATTACAAGTAAAGAGATAGACTCAGTCATTAAAAACCTCCCAACTAAGAAGACTCCAGGACCAGATGGCTTCACAGCTGAATTTTACCAAACATTCTGGTAAGAGCTAACACCAATTCTACTCAAGCTATCCAAGAAATAGAAGTAGAAGGAATATTACCAAACTCATTCTATGATGCCAACATTACCCTAATACCAAAACCAAATAAAGATACCACAAAAAAGGAAAATTACAGACCAATTTCTCTAATGAACCCAGATGCTAAAATCCTTAACAAAATACTTGCTAATCGCATTCAACAACATATCAAAAGGATTATACACCATGACCAAGTGGGTTTCATCCTGGATATTCAAGGATGGTTCAATATACGAAAATCAATCATGTAATACACCACATAAACAGACTGAAAGAAAAAAATCACATGATCATCTCTATAGATGCAGAAAAAGCATTCAACAAAATACAGCACTCTTTTCTCATAAAAACACTACAAAAGATAGGAATAGATGGAAACTTTCTGAAAATGATAAAGGGTATATTTGAAAAACCCAAAACTAACATCATTTTCAACAGTGAAATCCTAAAAGCCTTCCCTCTGAGATCAGGAACAAAACAAGGATGCCTACTATCACCACTCCTATTTAACATTGTCTTAGAAGTACTTGCACGAGCACTGAGACAAGAAAAGGATATAAAAGGCATCCAGATTGGAAAAGAAGAATTAAAAATTTCATTATTTGCAGATGACATGATCCTATACATAGAAAGCCCTGAGAAATCTACAACAAGGCTTCTAGAACTTATAAAGGAGTTCAGTAATGTTGCAGGCTATAAGATCAATGCTCAAAAATCATTAGCAATTTTGTACACCCATAACAAGCAAACTGAGGAGGAAATCAGGAAAAAAATACCATTTACAATAGTAAATAAAAGAATGAAATACCTAGGAATAAATTTAACAAAAGATGTAAAGGACTTATATACAGAAAACTACACAACACTGTTAAAGGAAATCAAAGAAGACTTAAATAAATGGAAAAATATTCCCTGTTCATGGATAGGAAGACTAAACATCATCAAGATGTCTATCCTACCCAAGCTAATCTACAGATTTAATGCAATCCCAATAAAAGTCAACACTATATTTTTTAAGGAACTGGAAAAACTAACCACAAAATATATTTGGAGAGGCAAGAGACCCCGAATTGCCAAAGATATATTGAAAAAGAAAAATGAAGTTGGAGGTATCTCACTACCTGACTTTAAAACATACTAGAAAGCTACAGTGATCAAAACTGCGTGGTATTGGCACAAGGATAGACCTACTGACCAATGGAACCGAATTGAGAGTTCTGATATAGATCCTCACATATACAGTCATCTGATATTTGACAAGGCCACGAAGCCCACTCAGTTGGGAGAGAATGGCCTGTTTAACAAGTGGTGCTTGGAGAACTGGATATCCATATCCAAAAGATGAGAGAAGAATACCATCTCACACCGTATACAAAAATCAACTCAAGATGGGTCAAAGATCTAAATATAAGAGCCAAAACCATAAAGACCTTGGAAGATAATGTAGGGAAGCATCTACAGGACCTTGTAATAGGCAATCGTTTCATGAACTTCACAGCCAAAGCACGAGCAGCAAGAGAAAAAATAGATAAATGGGATCTCATCAAAATTAAAAACTTTTGCACCTCAAAGGATGTTATTAAGAAAATAAAAAGGCAGCCTACCCAATGGGAAAATATATTCGGCAACCATATTTCTGATAGGAGCCTAATATCCTGCATATATAAAGAAATCCTACACCTTGAAAATAAAAGGACAAACAACCCATTTAAAAAATGGGCAAGTGACCTGAAAAGACACTTATCCAAGGAAGAAATACAAATGGCTAAAAAAGCACATGAAAAATTGCTCAACATCGCTTGCTATCAGGGAAATGCAAATCAAAACTACAATTAGATACCATCTTACACCCATCAGAATGGTAGCTATTAAAAAAACAGGAGACACTAAATGTTGGAGAGGAGGTGGAGGAATAGGACTGCTGGTGGGACTGTGGTATGGTCCAGCCACTGTGGAGGACAGTTTGGCGGTTCCTCAGAAAACTAACAATAGATCTTCCATATGATCCAGCAATTCCACTGCTGGGTATATACCCAGAAGACCTGAAAGCAAAGACACAAACAGATATATGCACACCAATGTTCATTGCGGCATTGTTCACCACTGCCAAAAGTTGGAATCAGTCCCGGTGCCCATCAACAGGCGAATGGATAAGCAAATTGTGATACATACATACAATGGAATATTACTCCACTGTAAGAAGGAACAAAGTGCTAACACATGGAATAACGTGGATGAATCTTGAAGACCTTATGTTGAGTGAAGCAGGCCAGGCACTGAAGGATGAATAATATATGACCTCACTGATCTGAACTGAGAAAAGTGAGCAGTCTCTGAGAACCATTGTCTGAAAGATAGGTTAACAAAGGAGAGTAAGAGAAGAGCAGGATTTGAGCCATCACCCATATGGACATAATCTATGGTAAAGGGATAGAGTGTGGTTGCATTATAGGGGATGGGCAGATGAGTGTTGGTTTCCTGTGTTTGGTGGTGCAGCAATGGCGGGTGGGTGGATTAGGAAGGGCAGGTTCAAATCCCCAGGGCATATAACTGTGATTCTTGACATTCCATGGGTCGCTAGATGGTGGTATCATGGGCCCTGGGGGGCTGGGGGGAAGGGAACAGTCAAGATCTAATGGGGTGTTTGGTGGTCATGGGGAAGGTTTTTCATTACCTTAGAGAAATGGACACAGGACATGGTAAATATCATCATAATTATTAAACTGTATCATCTAAATTGTAAACTATAGTGTAAATCATTGACAATGTTTAGTTGCTATATTTTGCTATCCGTATTACAGTTATAACAATGCTAACATCCAGAAAAAAGTGGAGAGGTTAATATGGGATGGGGAAAGGGGGGTGGTTTGGTATCTGGGAGTCTCCAGCACTCCAAATGTGACTTTGTTGTGACCTAAAACTTCTTTGAAAATTAAATGAAAAATTGGGAGACAATGGGGATTGAGAGGGGGAAGGTGTCACGGCACACCAGACAGCCGATAAAACAGGAAGGAGAGAAAAGAAAAGAGAAAGGAAAAAAAAAATGAATATATATATATATATATATATATATATATATATATTTTTTTTTAAGGCATTTCCTTTGCTTTTTTGCCCATTTTTTGAATGTCCCAATCCGCTAATTATGTTTTGTTTTGTTTTGTTCTTTGTTTGATTATTTGTTTTTTTTCCTTCATTTTTTTCCCCCTGAGTTTCCTTATGTTTGTCTCTTGCATGTAAGCTTATCATAGTTGTTTCTTTTTCCTAGTAAGTGTATTTGATTATTTTATGGACTACATGTTCATGGAGGATTTGGATCACAGAAGGGTTACAATGGGTACTGCAGGGGATTATTGGTGGGGGGTGTCTGGGAGGGGGGTTTCATGGGAATTAGTTCATCCAAATATTCATGAAAAATATACAAAATCGTTCAAAAGATCAAAAGATTGGGCATGGTCACGATGGGTGGACAATCACACAATAAATGAAGGAATCTGTATTCCTAGCCTGGGGAGCTCTGCTACAGCCTCCAAGGGAGCAGCAATAGTCCTCTGAGTGCAGGGACAGTGTCTGTCAAAAGAGGATGACCCACTGATGTGTTCTTTTTATTGATGACTACATTTGTGAGCCTTTGCTCTTGTAACTGAGACTTAGCCTGCAGTTGTGGGGTGCCTAAGGGTTGCCACCTGAGAGCTTCCTTGTTGCTCAAATGTGGCCTCTCTCTAAGCCAAACTCAGCATATGATTGCATTACCTTCGTTTATGTCCAATAACCAACTCTTAGGTCAATAGTGTGGAATTATTCAATTAGTAATTTTTTATATTTAATAAAATTCTCAGCTAAAGCACTTTCTCTACTTCATAAGAAATCAGAATGATAGAAAAAACATGCATAATTTAAAGGTTATTAAAGAAAATCATTCTGCATATAGTATTTTTAAAAAACATTAGAAATACATATTAATCTAATCAAAGTAAATAAATATTATTATTACTACTATCCATGCAAAATTCTTCCCAAATTGTATAGTATGTTTGTAAATACAGGTGAATTATACATTCATAAATTTAATAAAAATACAAATTTAAAATTTTATATTACCACCCCTCTATTCTAAGCTGTCAGCACATAAATATAAATAGTTCTGAAATGAGATGCTTCAAGATAATTAGTTTAAGAATGGAAAACAAGACTGAAACAGTTTTTCTATATGATTTCAAATGCGTCAAATCAAGCACAAGTAAAATAGCTGTGGTTACAATAGTTATTTTCAATGAGGATATTTCAGTAAAATCTAGAAATACATGTACACAAGATATCTGTACAGAATTTGATTCCATCATCTAATATTGAAATTTATTCCTGATGTAAGGAAAGGTGATTTGAGAAAGAGTAATGCCAGGTGGTATGTTATTCCTAGATACCAGGTGCAGGTGAGAAGGTAAATTAGAGACAGCAAGGGAACTCTTGTTACACATTGTAACAGAAAAATTGAATTGATTAGACACAATCAAAGCAAATATATTATGGACATGATGCAAAGGAGGAAAGAAAGGGATCACACACCTGTCTTATAGAACAACTGAAATGAAAGACCAGTGAGCCATAATCATTTTGGTCTCATTTGGGATCAATTTGTTTTCAGAAGAACCTCATACCATTCATAATTTTCTTACAGAAACAGTATCGAAGACATCTGGTGAATAAAATGGGAAATATCACTAATTATCCTGGACATCTTGCACAGGAATAGAATCAGCAATAGCTGTAGAGTGTTCAAACAAATGGAATGATGTAGAATGTCTCTTCTGGGGTGTATCTGGGATGATATTTGTTAAAGAAGAGAATAAGACAATAATTTCCAGATGTGACCCAATATTTACAGAATTTATTGTACTAAAATTGTGTAATATGACTCAAAAACTGAAAAGACTTGATTTTATTTTAAAACATATAATTAAGTTAGATTCTGTGATCCTATTAATGTTGAAATTATAATATATCAGTACAGTTAGAAAAGAAAATGCAGTGGGAAATGTGTACATTCTTTGATTTCAAAATACTGTCTTTGTGCATTTCCTTTATGTTGCCTATTAACACCAATGATGGCATTGTATTTGATAGTAAAGTGGACTGCCTCCTTTTCACTTTTACCACATTCTAAATTTTATACTTTGACAACATATTAGACCATTTTAGAAGACATGGACAACCTCCCCATCTTCACAGAATTCCTCCTCATCGATAGTTCAACCTCTCTAGAGCTCCAAGTCTTATAAAGTCTACTATTCTTGCTGATTTATCTGGGAGTCCTGACTGGGAATCTTCTCTTTGTTGCTGTCATTGTAACTAACCCTTCAACTCCAATGTACTTGTTTATTGGCAATTTATCCCTCATTGATGTTTCAGTTACTGTTCCCAGATTGATTGTAAATCCTCTGACAGGCAGTAAAATGATTTCCCTCTCAGCATATTTTGCTCAGATTTTCCTCTTTATCTTGTTTAGATCCACAGAGTTGACCATCCTTGTGATGATGTCCAATGATCACTATGTTACCATTTGCCACCCTCTGTCCTATGGACTCACCATCACCCTACATGTGTGCACACAGGAAGCTGGTGGCTCATGGGCAAGTGGGTTGTTCTATTCTGCTATCCACATGGGTATCATGTTCAGGCTCCCATTCACAAAGTTAAATATGATCTATCAATATTTCTATGATGTACTTCAAATTTTGAGGATCTCCTCTTTAGATGTTCAGTTTTCTGAGTTTATGTGCACAGCTATAAGCATCTGTATTGTCTTAGTATGTTCTGCCTTTTTAAGTCATATGCTGATATATTTTCAATGCTGCTTCAGATGCATTCTGTAAAAGCCCATAACAAAGCCCTATCTACCTGGACTCCACTGTTGGCAATTATCAGTTTGTTTGTAACTTCTTCATTTATTGCTATCTTTAGTCCCACTACATATAAGCCATTTCCTATTAATCTTCGCATGGCCATGTTCTACAACATGGTACACCCAGTCATAAACGCCATCATCTACAGTCTGTGGAACAGAGAGATTAACACTGCCCTACAAAGAATGCTCCACAGACATATTGATTCAATAGGCGGCATTTTTTAATTTTAAAATTCTTAAAAATATTTATAGTTGATATATGATGTTATATTTGACTCTATCCCTGTAAAATATGGCTAGTTATTTTTTGCCAGTTTATACCTTTGTGTTTTATGCGTAAGTGATGAGTTATACACATGTCCTAATATTGCAACTCCATGCCTTTGTGTAATTCTTCTGAGACATGTTTTCCACTTTTTCTTTTCAATATTTTGGGTAATGTTCAGGATGATTTTGAGCCAAAAGTAAAGAATGATGCCATGTGGAGGAAAACACAGATGAGTACTTAAATGGCTGCCTGTACTGTGGAGAGAACTTCAAGGTACAGGATACTGCCACTCTGGAAGAGATATTCAGTATTTTGAATTAGAGAATTCAAGTCAAATTTTATCGTAGCATTTGCCTTTATACAAGCATATTCACCAAGCAATAAAGTGATTAGACTTGAGATACAGCTGCAATATTACACACATACCATAAGGATATAGCACTGTGATTCATGCTAAAGTTACTTCCCTCATTGAAAAGCAGAGTATAAAAAAACCTGGCCTTAAACACAGAATGTCATTTGGAAGCTTATTCTCTCTCTCTTTTATCTGTCTGAAAAAGTGCATGCCAAGTTCATTCAAGCTTCATGCGTGATGTAGACTAGTCACAGAGTGGATTGAGATGTAGCAAAGAATAAATAAAATAAAAAAATAAATGGAATTGAATCTTGCATGCATACTAGATATTTCAAACATTATATGAAACACTTCCCCACCCCCAACATTAAAAAACCTTATTCTCTCAATATGGAACATTTTTTATTTTCCTCATACCTGAGCCAGTATTATGATGGTTAACATAATTTACCATTTTATATTTTACAGTTGAATCTCATGAAGAATCCCTACCTTTAAAATTTTTAGTGTTAAGGACCTAATGCTCATATAACATCAGGTATCATCCTACAATTGGTAAACAGAAAAACTGTGCTCATTATACTCAATTTCTATTATTCAGAAGAAAAAAAGTGATATATGAATGTCACAACTCTATCATCAAAAATAATCCTGAGAAAATTCTGAAATGAATCCTTATTCCTTCACTGACTGAGTTATATCCTTTTATTTAAATAATAATTGAAGAATCCATCATGTTTCTTTCAATGTAAGTTGTTATTACCTGGGTCTCATAACAGACTTATTTAAATTTATATCAATTATATACTTATTAAGTTATTTATATTTACAGATAAACTTGCATATGGGATTATGCTTTTATTTTGTACCAATTGATAGATGCTTAGGCTCTCTCTTACTTGGAGTCACTTGCTGTGTACAGGAACACAGATATTACTGCTCCTATCTCAAGAACATTGAAGTTTGTCCTCAAATCTTTATTTTAATTTATATTTAGATTTATATGTGGGATTACTGTCCAAGTTATTATCATGAATATATTTGATTATGTAGATCCATTGATTTCTAATTCCCAGTATCATGATAAAATTTTCTAACAGTGTTCTATGTCCATTTGATTGTCTCTCTATAATTTTATGTTTTATTTTGTGGATTTATGAAGTACTATACTGATTTACCTAAGCTTTTTTTTTTCTTTTTTTGACTAGTGTTCCCTTCATGAGTTAGGCTAGGTTGGCCAAGAAACTTAGGGAATTCCAACCAGCATAAATTTACCTAGATTTTTCCTGTAAATTTTAAATCACCAACTTTATTGTTATCTCTATATTAGCACCATCATTTATTAATTATATGTTTCTACATATTTGTATTTTAATTCTATATTAAAAGAAATGTCCTTAAATCTCAAGCAATACTAAACAATCTTTTCAGTGCTTAAAATTATGCATATATATGTGTATATTTCCTCTTAGATTTCTGGCATATCTAAGTCTGTCATTTACTTTCTGATCATAAAATACAGGTGAAAAAAAATATTTTCTTTCTTAGAATATATTAATTCCAGGTTTTACAATGTCCCACTGTCTCCTTAATTGCCCCAGTGCATCTGGTGTGATTAAAAAATATTTGTTTATTTCTTTCTAATTCAATATCTGATTTTTTTCCAGTGGTTTATAGTCTTAAGATGTTTGTTTACAATCATGAATTAAGCCAATTGATAGATGCTTAGGCTCTCTCTTACTTGGAGTCACTCACTGTGTACAGGAACACAGGTCTTACCACTCCTATCTCAAGAACATTGAAGTTTGTCCTCAAACCTTTATTTTCCAACTGTTCTCTATATTTACATGTTATAGTCATGCCTCCAGGTTTATTTGGTTTTTGTGTCCAAGTTTAAAAATATCATTGCCACCCACCTTGTTAGAAACCAGAAAATAAATGGATTGGTAAATCTCAGCTTATGAGTTCTTCTCTGGTCTTATATTCCCTTCTTGTCTCTTGGTTGGGCACAAAGTCTTCAGTTACAAAATCTCAGCAGAAGCTGCTTCTCAAATAGTGAGTGGTGAACAAGGGACAGCCCTTTCCCAGAATTATAGGGACAACACAAATATTTTCCCATAGAGGACAAAGTAAATTAAAAAGTAATTCTTGGAAATGGAATATATGGAGTGAAGCAGTTTTAAAGGATTAAATAGAACATTTACAATTACTATTTCCCTTTGGTTATAGGTAATCAACTTTCTGACTTTAAATGCTGGATTAACTTATGAACCCTTGTCTCATCAGCAACCAAGCAAAAATTTGTCTCTTGCATGCCTTTTGTGTTGGCTATACAAATTTTTACATTTAAAAGAATATTTTTCAGATAGATTGAATTATTGTGAAGATTTTAGCGTTCCTCCCTGTAACAGAGAGTATTCCATTACCCCACTGATATGTAACTTGACCACATAGCAGACACTTTCAGAACAAATGAAAAGGAAGGAAGAATGTGGATTATGCTGTAAACTCTGAAAATATATTCAAAATAATATTAGTTTTAATCTTTTATCATTTGATCAACTTAGAGTTGATTTTGTATAGATTGGGGGTTGGAATGCTATTCCCACTGCAGTACCATGCAGTATCCGTCATGTGTGGAGTGTTCAAATATTTTCCATCTATTCTTTTACATTTTTTACTTGTTTTTTTTTCTGCATTCCACAAAGTTTACTATTATTTTATACCAAGACACAATATTTGTTAAGAAAACCCATTAAATTTCTTCTTCCTTTAGTGCTGTTTGGATTTCATTGGTACCTTAGGGCCAAACTGTCTATTTTTTCTGTAGAAAATCCATAGGGATTTTTATACTGGTGTCATTTAATAAATTGATATAACAGACATTTTATAGTATTGCATCTTCCATGTCATAAATATGGTCTATTTCTCCAATGAATATTTACTTCATAACTCTCAATGAAATTTTTATCATTGGCCAGAGGACTTTAACCTCCTTGAGGGAACACTGCTTAATTGATGGCTTATGGGGAGGTTTCTTATTCTACAGGGGAGAGGTTTAGTAAACAGCCTGGAACTGGATTCCCATTTCACTCCCCTAATTAGGCCCAACTGAGACTAGAGAAGTCCAGAGTGACAGGTCAGGACCAAGTAAGTGTCTCTAATGTTAATTAAGAAATTAACTATCTTACCTGCCAGGTCAAGGGTCACTTGAGTTTCCTCCTGGCTTATGGTTTGCAGTGTTGGCCAAGGAGCCACTCCTGGCTTTGACCCCTTCTGTTCTTCCCATGGGGCAAGGCCTTGGTATGTCCTTCAGCAAAGCAGCTTGGGGCCAGGAACCCGACTCTCCACACTTGAAGCAGGTTTCTGCTGAAGTCGAGTCTGGATTCAGGTGGCCTTGAAGTGACAGATGCCTTCAGTGGTGGCAGTTTAAAGGTGAGCCCATCCCTGTGCCCTGGGCCTGCCACTCTCACATTTCTCCTCAGTGGCATGGTCTGAATTGTTGAATACTGTGGAGGATGTTTCTAAAAGGGAGTTCATGGAAGTTTGGAGACCCAGGGAAAGTTTTTGCAGCTTTCTACTGATATCCAAGACAGACTGGCTGATAAAGTGAATTCCTAGAGGATCTGTATTTCTCTAGAGTCAACATCTATCAGAGGGTATTTTTTTCATTGCCTCTACCAGCTTTCCTTGAAGTAAGGCTGTGTTTTTGTCCTGTTTCTGAGCAATTTCCTTGAGCTTATTGTAATTGGCTGGTTTGGTAGTACACTTCCAAATCCCTTTGAATAGACATGTGACCACATGGTCTCTGGCCCTCAGATCTGCCTGCCTCCTCATTCCCTCTAACACAGGAGGTTTACTTGAATTCAGGGTCCCATACAGAGGCTACTCTTGACTTTCCTCTAATTTATACTGCATACATGTAGTGTGGCAGGAAATATTAGCCTCTTTTTTTTAGACCATCTGTAGGTAGGTTGTCCCAATTCTTGACAAGGCACTCCAATGGGAAGTCTGCTGGAATGTTGTAGAAGCCGCCCGTTATTCTAGGGGAGGAAAAATGTATTGGTTAGTTTCAGTGGTGTATCACTCCTAGCCAGACTGAATGGAAATTGCCCAGTGTCCTGGAGACTGGAAGCCCTGTTCACCATTCCAATGTTCCAGGGATTGGGCATCTCCTGTCTCTGAGAAGCTATAGACTGATTACACTATGGCTTGCAGCTAAACAGCCTTGGGGGTCCCAGAGGTAATGGATTAACAGGAATCTCTGGGCTTTCAGGGGACTGAGGAAGGTAAAACCTCTGGGTACTACCCAGGGTGGGAGTCTGGGGGGATTTGCTAATATGACAAAAGAGGGCACAGACAAGCTCTAATGAAAAACCTAGACTCACCACTCTTTGTCATGTGTCAGGAGCATTACTTGCCTTTTTGTCTCCTGGATTGCTCACCAAATATGTTAGCAGAGGGTTTCTAGGTTCTTGGCTTCATTGCAAGAAAGTATTCAGAGATATGCCAGTTTAATGAAGCCAGTAAAAGAAGTATATTAAGAAATGAAAGAAAGATAGTACACACTGAAGACATGGGTGTGGAGGCACTACAGGGTAAGAAATGCAATGTGGGGCCCCATGGTAGGTACTTTTAAGGCTTTCCTCCCCTCCCTTCCCCATATTAAGGAGGGATCTCAGCTAGTTGCTGTACTGAGTGGTTGCCTTTCTATCTTCACCTGTTAGTTTTCAGGGAAACATTAAGGAGGTCTATCTGTTTGGAGTTATCTGGGACTTCTTTTGAGCCTGGGAGTTTCAAATGGCACCGCCTGTCCAGAACTTGGCAGGCATTTTGGCTGTAATTGTTATAGCATTGTTTTCAAGCATCTGCCTTCCCTCAGGGGATTTCTGTGTGGGTTCTTATGGCTATGTTCTGACCAGTGGGGTCCCAGCTGTTATGGTTTTATTCTGACCAGCTGCCTTCCCTCATTTCCTATGCTAACTTGCCTCACTACTCTATTTATTGGTCAATCTTTTAATCCTTTGTGCAAGGCTCTTGTTTTAAACTTAAATTGATGTTTATGTGATTCACCAAAGATAGGTTTACAGTAGCCTGCTCATTTTAAATTTTGAATAATGTTAAATTTTGTAAACATTTCTGACTTTATCAATTTTCCTTTGATGGGAATCTGTACCCTATTCATATTTTAGTTACTAAGAAAAAGCTTGGAAATTCTTGTACAAGTTCCTTTGGGTACAAATTTTCAGTCATATTTGTTTAATAATGAAGATAAATTACAGGTTCCAAAGGTAGGTTTTGTTTAGATTTACAAGAACCTACTCATAATATGTAAAATGGGTAAAATGGAACAGTACCAAGAAAACTCATGAGAAATTAATTTGAGCATAATCATGAACATACATAGTTGTCAGATGTGTTCACTTATTTTACAGCTACATAAAAGAATACAATTTTGGTTTCAATTACCAGTTGATTTTAGAATATATCAAGAAGGACTACCTACTAAGCCATTAAAGAAGTTTCAGTGAATTATAAGGATTTTATCTGGCAGAGGGGCAGACCACATAACATTAAATTAGATATTAACAACTGTTTAGCAAAATAAAAACATATGGTTTAACTATCTGTGAATAAAAATAAATTACCACTATTTTTTAATTTGAAATTGAATGAGAGTGAAAGTGACAGAATAAAAATAAAAAGTACATGTACCAAATTTTAAAATTATAAATATTTATAATAGAAAGGATGAATATCTAAAAACAAATGATCTACATATCCAACTCAAGAAACCAGGAAAAGAAGAGCAAAGTTACACTGAAGTAAGTAAAAGAGAAAACAAAGAAAGAAGTAGGAATCAATGATATACAAATTAGAGAAGCAAAAGGAAAGAAGTGAAAAAAACAAAATGTTTTCTTTCAGTATATCAATCAAATTTATTAACTCTACCTAGTTAATAAATAATAAGAGAAAATGAATAAAATAGTTACCAATGTCAGCAATTAAATAACTGCTTTTAACTGATCTAAACACAACTAGTCAAACTTTGTTGTTTGAAAGATATTCTCCCCAAAATATATATAATGAGCAGGTAACCAAGATCATAAATTTAAAAACTTCAGCCTTCCATTTTGATAGTTTTAGAATCTTATAAAACTATCAAAAACTGGTAGCATCTACTTCTACAGAGCTCTGGAATACAAAAAGGGGAAGCAGTAATTGAGTGAGCACCAAGTCATGCAACTAGCACTTAAAATGGTAGTAGAAGCTGGTGGTGACTTCCCTGGTCTCCCCTATCCCCTGTATGGCATGCTATGGAACTGACCTGTGCTCTCATTGTGGGTGCCTGTCCATGTTCCAGAGAGAATTGTTCGACTATACATAGACTTAGGTGCATGTATGTTAGTGACAGTCTGTGGGCTGGCAATCTGAAGTATTGAACCAGGACACTCATTTCTGTATTTCCCTCCAAACACTTGCCCTGCAGCAGAAGCAGCTTGCACAGGGCTAAAGCAGTATAAAAACCAGGTTGTAGTTCCCCTGGGTGAAATATTCCCCCTAAAGACATCCATTGTGAGGGGAGGAATGTATTCCATGTAGGTAATGTGGGATTTTGGATTCCTGTAAATAGGGGAATTCCTAAGTACATAAGCACATACCTAAGACAAGATACAGGCTTAGAAATGACTGAGAAGGCATCATGTTTTCTCCTCAGGCTGATTCTCTTCAAAGGAAGGATAACTCTGAAGGAGAACACCAGCCAACCAGTCAACATAGTGAAAGGAGTTTATTTGCATTCATTTTTTTGGTTAGCTTCTGGCATGAAAGGAAATCTGCGTAATATTACTAGTTGGATATGAACTTAAAGAACAGACAAATCAGGGACTAAATTCCAGAGGTAGCACTTTGAAAATATTCAAATATAGAGTGTGAAAAAATGATTACAAGACAAAAAGCAAAACAGGAAATTATAGCCTATCCAAAGGATAAAGATAAAATATCAGAGGTCAATGAAAAAGACAAAACATTATTTATACCAGCCAAAACTTTAAAAAATATTCTTAAAAATTCTAAAAAAACATACAGGAAAGAACTAAAGGATACAAGGAAAATGAATAAACAAAATGAGAGACATAATAAAGAGGCAGAATTTATAATATGGAACAAACATAAATATAGTATTTAAAGGCCACAACTGTAATTTTTAATCCTCAGAGGGTTTCAATAGCAGATGGAGATAGTAGAATAAAGAATTAGTGAGCCACAAGACAAGACAATTAAAATGATTCAAACTTAGGCAGAAAGATAAAAGAATGACAAAACATCAACAGACTTTAAGACAACTGTGGGATAATATCATGCATACCAGTATTCACCTTATGGGGTTCCCAGAATCATAAGAATGCTGGAAAGGGGCAGACAAAATATTAACAGATAAAATGCCAGAGAACTTTCCAATTTTACAAATGACCTATATATACACATTCAAGGATTCCAATGAATCCTAAGCATGATACAGAGATCCAGGCCCAGATACATTATGTTAAACTCTTGAATGATAAAGACTTAGGAAGAGTTCTGAAAAGTCCAAAAGATAATAATGTGTTATATATAAGGGATCTCCAGTGAAAGTAAGTAATTATTTCACACTAGAATCCATGGAAGCAAGAAGGCAGTGGAATTAAAATATTTAAAGTATTAAATAAAACAATTGCCAACCAAATATTTTATATCTGGCTAGAATGTCTTTCAAAAATGGGGGATTATAAAAAGCTGAGGGAGTTCATCATCATGACACGTGCCGTGCAAGCAATGCTAAAAGGATTTCTTAAGACTGAAAGGAAAGGACACTATAGAGTATTGAAATGACATAAAGAAATAAATACCTTCAATAAAGGTAACCATTTGGAAACACCATTACCATTTTATTGTATTATTGGTATGCACCTCCACTTTTTACTTCTTACAGGTTCTAAAACTTAAATGCATTATCAGTAATGATAACATATGGTTTTAAAAAAATATATAAAGATATAATATATGAAAAGTACAACAAAATCGTCAAATTGTTAGGAGTTGTGTTTCTGTAGATGGACTATGTATAACTATGGGTTATGGTTAATAAACATAATTACATAATTATTAATTACATAATTATTAATTACAATAATATTTTCATAAATTGTATCAAATGTACTTTGCTAAGACACTATTAATTGAATGTAAAATTATTTGCATCAGGGGAGCATTATTTTGGAACACTATTTTCTGCATGATTTTTTGTAAAACATGACTGCACTAATAAAAAATTTTTACAAGGGACAAAGAAGGCCTCCATAAACTAAAAAGGAGTCAAGAAGAAAACTGAGCAGTTATGAATATTCACCCAAGATCTGCTTCCCAAATTATACCAAGCAAATATTGACAGATTTGAAAGGAGAAATAGATTTTCTACAAGAATAATAGGGACCTTCAATATAACAGTTTTAATAACTGATAGAACATCTAAACAGAAGATAAAATGGAAACTGTATACTTGAGTGAGGACATAAACCACCTAGAACTAAGGGACATATATAGAATAATTCACATGCAAGAAAGCACAATACACATTCTTAAATAGTACACATGGATCATTTCTCAGTATATATTACATGTCAAGTCACAAAACATGTACCAATGAATTAAAAAATAACTAAAGTATACACATATCTTCTCAGGCCACAATGAGTTGAAACTAGAATCAATAACAGAGGCAAGAGGAAAAGTCACATGTATGGGGAAATTGAACAACACATTCTTAAAAGCAACTGCACCACAGTCGATATTAGGAGTTAACTTAAGGTGAATGAATAAAAACATGCCAAATTTTGTGGGAAGTAGCAAAGGCAGTGATGAGAGTGAAATTTATTTATTTCAATGCTTACATATAAAAGAAGAAAGGTCTAAAATCAAAGACTTAACCTAATGCCTAAAGAAACTAGAAAAAGAAGGGCAAAATAAATCCAAAATAAGGAAATGGAAGGAAACAAAAAAAGATTAAAGTGGAGATAAATGAAACATAGTATTTAAAAAATTAAGAGAGAAAACCAACAAAAGCCAAAAGTTGTTTATTTGATTAGATCAATACAAACTGACAAAAACATTGCCAATATTATAAAGGAAAAAGTTAGAGTACACAAATAAATAAAAATCAGAAGTGAAATAGAGGACATTATTATTATTATTATTAACCCCACAGAAATAAAAAAACAAAACAAAACAAGATTATCAAAGATACTATGTGATTATCCACCCATCGTGACCATGCCCCATCCCCCGATCCTTTGAATGATTTTGTATATCTTTCATGCATATTCAGTTGAACCAATCCCCACGAACCCCCCCCAGACACCCTCCCCCCAATAATTCCCCGCAGTACCCATTGTAACCCTTCTGTGATCCAAATCCTCCATGAACATTTAGTCCATAAAATAATC
>JAKSZT010038539.1:36094-46626 GCA_026826555.1 Tolypeutes matacus
TCATTCATCAGTTCATAGTCACGTGAGTGATTTCCAACTTTTGGCTACCACTTAGGTAATCATCAAGAACAGGAAGTTTAAAAGAAAACCAAACCTGATACTGGCAGCAACTGTGACCAAAGTTATTGGTGGCCCTGGAGGCTAGTTTTCACAAAGGGTCTGAGTCACAAATGAAGTGGTCTATGATATTGGGGTCACATAAGGGCAAACATATTGTTAAGAAGCTCTCATGTTGGCATGGAGCAAGCCTCTAGTCTAGGCTTGCCCTTAGAGGAGGCCACAAACTTGTTATCACATGATAATTGTGCAGATCAGGAGATGGCATATGGCCATATAGTGATATTAGACCATCAGTGTGAGATGGATGATCTCAGCTCCAAACTCATGCTCAGCAAAGGCTGAAGTCATACATTAACTGAAAGAAACAATTTTTCTTACTGCAAGCGTATTATCTGGCATTTTAGTGGTCTTGGATGAAGAAGAGCAGCAGTAAATTTTAAAAAAAATTAGTAAGATAGGAAGAAAATGTAAAGTGTTACTGAAGAGAATAAAGGAAAATTGGCTAAATTAGGGAAAATCTCTCTTAGCGGACAAGAATTCTTAATTCTCTAAAGATATAAACCCTACATAAATTAATCTTCCGAAATAAAATCTAATTGAAAATATAGACTGAACTTTGTACTATGACTACACTAGTTTTGTTTTATTTTTTTATTTTTTTTTATTTTTTATTTTTTTTAAAGATTTTATTTATTTATTCATTTATCCCCCCCTTGCTGCTTGTGCTCGCTGGGTCAGCTAACCATGCCGTGCGGGTGGGCTTGCCTTCACCAGGAGGCCCCGGGAACCGAACCCAGGCCTCCCATATGGTAAACGGGAGCCCTACTGATTGAGCCACAGCCGCTTCCCACTAGTTTTGTTTTAAAAATTTAGATTTAATTTGAAACATAATAGGTTACATTCAGAAAAACAGTAGAAATGAGTGATTATTAGGCTTATCAGATACCAAGATGTATTATAGAAGGTTGTGGATGTGGCTCAAGCACTTGAGAAGATGACATGATCCTATACATAGAAAGCCCTGAGAAATCTACAACAAAGCTTCCAGAACTTATAAATGAGTTCAGTAAATTCATAAGCTATAAGATCAATGCTCAAAAATCAGTAGCAATTGTGTACACAAAAAGTGAGCAATCTGAGGAGGAAATCAAGAAAAAAATACCACTTACAATAGTAACTAAAATAATCAAATACCTAGGAATGATTTTAACCAAAGGTGTAAAGGACTTATATACAGAACACTGCACAATGCTATTAAAGGCAATCAAAGAAGACTTAAATAAATTGAAGAATATTCCCTGTTCATGGATAGGAAGAATAAATATCATTAACATGTCTACCTTGAAAAGAATGAAAATGACAACACAGCATATCAAAAATCTATGGGATGCAGCCAAAGCTTTACTGTGAGGGAAATTCATAGCCATAAATGCATATATTAAAGAAAGAAGATAGAGCTAAAATTGAAGAACTAACTGCAAACTTTGCAAAACTGGAAAAATAACAAAAAACTAACCCCAAAGAAAATAGAAATAAGGAAATAACAAAGATTAGAGCAGAACTAAATGAAATTGAAAATAAGAAAGAACTAGAAAAAATAAACAAAACCAAAAGCTGATTCTCCTAGAAAATCAATAAAATTGACAAATCCTTAGCCAGACTAACAAAGAAAGAGAGAAAGCAGATGAAATACACAAAATAAGGAATGAGGAAGGGGATATCACTACTGACCTCACAGAAATAAAGAGTGCCATAAGTAGATATTTTGAAAAATTATATGCCAACAGGAATTATAATTTAGGGGAAATGGGTAAATTCCTAGAAACTCACAAGCAGCCTAAATTGATAAAAGAAGAAATTGATGAACTCAACAGTCAAACTACAAGTAAAGAGATATACTCAGTCATCAAAAACCTCCCAACTCAGAAGTTCCCAGGACCAGATAGCTTCACAGCTGAATTCTATCAAACATTCCAGAAAGAGCTAACACCAATCCTGCTTAAGCTTTTCCAAAAAATAGAAGTAGAAGGAACATTGCCTAATTCATTCTATGATGCCAACGTTACCCTAATACCAAAAGCCAAACAAAAATGCCATAAGAAAGGAAAATTACAGACCAATCTCTCTAATAAACCTAGATGCTAAAATACTCAACAAAATACTTGATGATTGCATTCAACAACATATCCAAAGAATTATACACCATGATCAAGTGGGTTTATTCCCAGGTATGGAAGGATGGTGCAACATAACAAAACCAATCAATGTAATACACCACATAAAGAGATAGAAAGTAAAAAATCACATAATCATCTCTATAGATGCAGAAAAAGCATTCGATAAAATACAGCACCCTTTCCTGATAAAAACATTGCGAAAGACAGGAATAGAAGGAACCTTTCTGAACATGATAAAGGGTATATACGAAAAACCCAACGCTAACATCATCTTCAATGGTGAAATCCTAAAAGCCTTCCCTCTGAGATTGGGTAAGAGACAAGGATGCCCACTATCACCACTCCTATTTAACATTGTCTTAGAAGTACTTGCTCAAGCACTGAGGCATGAAAAAGATATGAAAGGCATCAAAATTGGAAAAGAAGAAGTGAAAATTTAATATTTGCAGACCACATGATCTTGTACATAGAAAGCCCTGAGAAATCTACAACAAAGCTCCTAGAATTTATAAAGGAGTTCAGTAATGTCGCAGGTTATAAAATCAGTGCTCAAAAATCTGTAGCATTTCTGTACACCAATAATGAGCAATATGAGGAGGAAATCAAGAATAAAATACCATTTACAATAGAAACTAAAAGAATCAAATACCCATGAATAAATTTAACTAAAGATGTAAAGGACTTATATACAGAAAACTATACAACACTGTTAAAGGAAATCAAAGAAGACAAATAAATGGAAGAATATTCACTGTTCATGGATAGGAAGACTAAACATCATCAAGATGTCTATCCTACCCAACTAATCTACAGATTTAATGAAACCCCAATAAAAATCAACATTGTAATTTTTAAGGAATTGGGAAAACTAAATTCAAAATTTATTTGGAAGGGTAAGAGGCCCAGAATTGCCAAAGACATATTTAAAATGAAAAATGAAGTTGGAGGTATCACACTACCTGACTTTAAAACATATTACAAAGCTACAGTGGTCAAAACTGCATGGTATTGTCACAAGTATTGGCATACAGACCAATGGAACTAAATTGAGAGTTCTGATATAAATTCTTGCATATACAGTCATCTGATATTTGACAAGGCCACCAAGCCCACTCAGTCTGGAAAGAATTGCCTCTTCAACAAGTGGTGCTTGGGTAACTGGATATCCATATCCAAATCAATGAGAGAGGAAAACCATCTCACACCTTATACAAAAATCAACTCAAGATGGATCAAAGATCTAAATATAAGAACCAAGACCATAAAGTGAGACACTGGGGAGTGAGAAGGGGAAGGTGCCACGGTACAGACTGGACACCATATAGTGCAGTGATAAAAGGCAAAATGTCAAAAAAAATTTTTTTTAAATTTTTTTTTAATTTTTCATTTTTTGAATATCCCAATATTTCATTTATTTTATTATTATTTTTTTAAATTTTCATGTATTGTATCTTTTCCATTTAAACATATCATTATTATTTCATTTTCCTATTAACTGTATTTGGCTATTTTATTGGCTTCATCTTTAAAGAAGCTTTGAATCACTGAAGGGTTACAACTGGGGTGGGAGATGATCATTTGTGGGGTTGTCAGGGTTGGGAGCGGTGCATGGGAGGAAGTTCACTGAACATACATACAAAGTATATAAAATTGTTCAAATGTATATGGAGCATGGTCACTGTCGTTGGAGAATCACTTAATATATGAGAGAACACTGAACTCCCATCCTGGAGAGCTCTGCCACGTTCTTCAAGGGAGCAGCAACAGTCCCCCAAGTGCAGGGGCAGTGTCTGGCAAAGGACACTTTGGGCCCTTGATATTGATAACTATGCTTATGAGCTTTTGCTTTTGAAAATGAAACTTAGCCTATTGTTATGGGGTGCTTAAGGGCTGCCTCCTGAGAGCCTCCTTGATGCTCAAATGTGGCCTCTCTCTAAGCCAAACTCAGCATGTGAATGCATTATGTTCCTCCCAGCATGGGACATGACTCACAGGGATGAGCCTCCTGGCACCGAGGCATTACTATCAAGTATCAACTGGCAATACAAATGGAAAAAGACCTTGAATAAAAGGGGGAAAATGTGAACACAAATGAGTTCATATGGCTAAGAGACTTCAAAGTGAGTTGGGAGGTCATCCCAGAGGTCACACTTACGCACATCTCAGTAGGAACTCATAGGCTTCTGAAGTGGATATCACCTGAAATAGAGGGGCTCCTGAGGGCTCTGGAGATGCCCTGGTCCTATGTCAGGGCAGATAGCTCTGGAGTTTGGTGCCTTATCAGTGGGCACTACTTTGGAATCTGTGCTTCAGAGAGTGACACAGTTAGACTCAAATATATCTTCCCTACACATGGTTCATCTGTCCCCTCTATTCAAACCTATATGTGGTGCTGGAGTTTGTAGGTGTACATCCATAGACTGGAGTCTTTGGGCTTTCCATGTGCCAGCTGGGCCTGGAAATTTGGTGGAACTGCAACTCCTACTCTACAGCTCAATGGATTCACCCAGGACACCTGGTGGAGCAATGATGATGGACAATGGCCATTCAAGGGAATGGAGAGAGTCTGAAGATGCAGGGAGGATAATCTCATCAATCTTATCCATGGGATATAAGCCCCCTTTTAATTGGAGATGGAGTGGACATCACCATTGCAGACTCCTCATGACTGGGGGAAGAGCTATGGACTAGAGTGGACTTACTGGTATTCTGTTATAGACATATTGTGATTCAAGCAATGGAAGAAATTACAACATTAATGTGGAACCAGTGGCCACTGGAGGCTCTGGGGGCAGGGAGAGGGAAAAGCAGTTGTAATACAAGGGCTTTTTCAGGACTTGGGAATTATCATGAGTGGCATCGCAATGACAGATATAGGTCATTTTATATCATCATATAACATTTAGTACTGTTGGGGAGAGAGTGTGGTCTACAACGTGATCTATGGTCCATGCTTAATGGCAAAGCCCCAGGATGTGTAGTCCATTGCAGGATATGTGCCACACTAATGAAGGATGTTTATGTGGGGGTTGTGGGAGGTGTGGGAGGTGGGGCATATGGGAATCCCTATCTTTTTTGTAACATTTATGTAATCTAAGTATTTTTTTTATTTAAAAAAATTATTATAAAAAATAAAAACAAAAAAAGACAATTTACAGATAGATAAATAGTTGAGATATAAAGGATGTCAGCAGAAAACAGTTGAAAATAATGAAATTCAAAAAATAATGTAGATTTGGGAACATGGCCATTGAGTCAGGCAGATAAAGCTTAGTTCTCACTAAAACAATGGAGAAAGAGTAAAAGGCTGCCTTGGGGACTTGCTTTGGATTACAGCAGACCAAGACACTTCTTCACAACAACCAGGAGAGTGAGGTACATAGAGACAAAGAAGCCAGAACAACTAATCATGAGTTATTATATCTCCTGGCCACCAGGAAAGTCTCCTCTTCCCCATCCCTGAGATATTAAGTGAGGGTAAAACCCTTGTCAAATTACATCTAACTGACAGGAGAGCAGACATCTTCTCTGTCAACTGCTTTGGATTGATATAGAGCAGGAAGGCATTCTGAGTCATCTAGGAGGGTACCAGAAAGTTAAAGAAGCCAAATGAAAATCATGACTTGCTTGCCCCTTTGGCTGGAAGGGGCATAAATAATCTGACCTGAGGACAAATAGCATAGGTGGAGCTGCTGGCTCCCAGTTCTGAAAGAAGTCTGTGGATGGATTCCCAGGGAGGAAGAGAGGTCTGAGAGGGTAGAGAGCAGTATCTTTGCAGTGAATTTGGCCAGCTGAGCCCCTCTTGAATATCAGAAGGGACTTCAACTTGACAGGGAGAGGGGAGCAGGATCTCCTGAGGCAGGCTGTCATGTTCAGCTGCCCAGGGAGAAAAAGGTAGAAGATCAGAGAAGAGTCAGAGAAAGACAGTCACTTAATCAGCAAGACTCTACCAAATTTCAAGGAATATAAACTGCCCAAGGGAAAGGGGGTGGAAAGCCTTCTGAAAGGATAACTAACCTAAGGAGACAGGTTAGCTCAGTGGAAGAATTCCTTTCTTGCATGTACAAGGTTCCTGGTTCAACTCCTGGCTCTCTTAGAGAAATGATCCACCACGTTATTAAGCATCCAACTGAAACTTTACAACAGGGAATATATAGATATTCTTCATGTATTACCTTTTTTAATTTTCCTTATTTTACTCACTAAAACCCAGTTCAAAACCTGCAGAGGGCAGGCTGCAGGGTGATTGATTGAAGAACACCAGCAGCCTGAGAAGATACTTATGGATCTAAGAGGGAAGGCTACCTTTCTGTGTTTATTTTTGTCATTAATTCTTTTTTTCTCTTTCTCCTTTTTTAAATGAGTTGCTGCTCTCTTGTTTATTGATTGTTGTGTTTCCCCTTCTTTTGTTTCCCTGCTTTATAAAATTTTGTTTTGCCTACTGATTTTTTCTACCTAATTTATTTCTCCTATCTCTTTCTCGTTCATCATTCTATCTTCTTTTTTCTGTTGTTGTTCTTTTATTCCACTCTTTAGGTTTGTTCTTCAATATTTCTTGTTCTTATTTCTCTCTTTCTCTCTCCTTTATTCTCTGCTTTCTTTCTTTTCTAATTTTTCTCTCTTTTCTTTTTTCTTTTACTCTTCTCATCATTCCAGCCTTTTTATTCATTCTCTCTATTATTCTGTATTCAGTGCCTTGTTTCATTTTTTCTATTTCACTCTTTTAAACCTATTCCTCTGTATTTCTTACTCGTGTTAATTATTCATATTCTTAAGTCTTCTATGGTTCCTTTCATACATTTTGCTATTATTTTTACTATTATAATTTTTCTCTTCCCATCTCTTTCCTTTTCTCTCATCTGATTGTTTTTTATGGAACATAGAAAACAGCAAGGAAATAGAATAAGAGGAATGAAGTTCAAGTGAAATCTTACCACACACCCAAAAACAACAACAAACTAAAACCCTGGAGTAGAGAGAGAAGCTAATCAGCTGAATAAATCCATCAAGACAAACATATGTTTAGACATCAAAAAAAAGTTACAAGCTATAATAAGAAACAGAAAGATATGGACCAGTCCAGTGAACAAGCTAAAAACCAGGAGGAAATGGAGAATATGGAGCAACTAATCAGAGATGACCAAACAAATAATATGAATCAACTTAATGAAGTAAATGAGGAGAATAAGAATATTAAGAAGACACTTGGGAAAAAATAATAAAATAAAATAAAATAAAGAAAAAAAATATAAAAGAACAATGGGGAATACTGAAGAAATTGTAAACACACATGAAAAGATAATAGATAGGATGATGATTAATGGCACAATGCAATAAATAAAAAATACACAGGACACACATTAACAGCAGATTTGATCAGGCTGAGGAAAGAATCAGAGATGTGGAACAGAGTACTTTTGAAATCAAACAGATAATAGAACAGATAGATAAAAATTCAGAAAAAATCCAGCAGGGACTTTGGGATTTGTAATATAGGGGCATTTTTCAGACTTGGGAATCGCCCTGAATGACACTGCAATGACAGATATAGGCCATTTTATATCATCACAAAACATGCAGAGCTGTGTGGGAGAGAGTATAGACTACAATGTGAACTATGGTCCATACATAATGGCAAAGCCCCAGGATGCATTTATCAATTGCAATGAATGTGCCACACTAATGAAGGATGTTTATGTAGGAATGTGTGGGAGGTGTGGGGAGTGGGGCATATGGGAATCCCTATATTTTTTGTGTAACATTTGTGTAATCAATCTTTATATATATATATATAATTTAAAAAATAAAAAAGATAAACCTCCAAGCTAAGAAGAGCCCAGGTCCAGGTGGCTTCACAGGTGAATTCTACCAAACATTCCAGAAAGCTCTAACACTGAAGCTGCAAGAAAGGTAAATTAGAGACCAATATCTCTAATGAAACTAGATGCTAAAATTCTCAATAGAATACTTGCTAATCATATTTAACAACATATCAAATGAATTACTGACCAATGGAACCAAATTGAAAGTTCTGATATACATCCTCACATATAAAGTCAACTGATATTTGACAAGGCCACCAAGCCGATTCAACTGGGAGAGAATGGCCTCATTAACAAATGGTGTTGGAGAACTGGATATCTATATCCCAAAGAATGAGAGGAACACCAACTCACATCTTATACAAAAATAACTCAAGTTGGAGCAAAGATGTAAATATAAGAACCAAGACCACAAAGATCTTGGAAGATAATATAGGGTAGCATCTATAAGATTTTGTATTAGGAAATGGCTTCATGAACTTTTCAAAGTACAAGCAATGAAAGAAAAAAGAGATAAATGGGACCTCCTCAAAATTAAAAACTTTACACCTCAACGTAGTTTCTTAAGAAAACAAAAAGGCAGCCATCTTAAAATGGTAGAAAATATTTGGTAACCATGTATCTGATAGGGGCTTAATATCCAGCATATATAAAAAAATCCTACACCTCAAAAATAAAAAGACAAATAAGCCATTTTAAAAATGGGCAAGTGATTTGAATAGAGACTTCTCCAAAGAAGAAATACAAATGGCTAAACCCACATGAAAAGATGTTCAACATCACTAGCTATCAGGGAAATTCAAACCAAAACTGAAATGAGATATCACCTTATACCCATTAGATTGGTGGCTATTAAAAAAAAAAAACAAAAACAAAAACAGAGGACTACAACTGTTGGAGAGGATGTGGAGGAATGGGAACCCTCATAGACAGCTGGAGGGAATGTAGAATGGTGCTGCAATTGTGGAGGACAGTTTTGTGGTTCCTCAGAAAGCTAGCTATAGAATTGTCTTATGATCCAGCAATTCCACTGCTGGTATATACCCAGAAGAATTGAAAGCAAGGAAACGAACAGATATATGCACACCAATGTTCATAGTGTCATTATTCACTATTGCCAAAAGGTGGAATCAACCCAAATGCCCATCAACAGATGAATGGATAAACAAATTTTGGTATAAACATAAAATGAAATATTACTCAGCTGTAAGAATAAGGCAGTATTAACACATGGGATAACATGGATGAATCTTGAAGATGTTATGTTGAGAGAAGCAAACTAGGCACTGAAGGACAAATATTACTTGATGTCACTGATATGAATTAAGTAAACTGAGCAGACACACAGAGCTAAAGTCCGGGAGATAGGTTTACAAGAGTTAGAAAGGGAGAAGAAAGTTGTGAATCAATGCCCATATGGACATATTTGGGACAGGGTGCAATTGGGGCAGGTTTCTAGGGATTTTGTGAGTGTTCATCTTGTCATAATGGATTGTATCAGTAGGTGGAGACCCACATAATGAGAAGGAAGGTGTTGGAATCCCATCCTAGGCATTTTGAGGGCGATGAAAGTGTTCTACAAAATTGTGCGATGATAGATATAGGCCATATTAAATCTCATCAAAATTCATAATAGTGTATGGTCCAAAATGTAAACCATTGACAATGGTTTGTAGCTATGCTTCAATATTTGTACATTAATTGTAACAAATGTATCATCCACATTTAAACTGCTATTAATAGAGGGAAGGGGAAAACAAGAAGAAGTTGGGTATATGGGAAACCCTATGTTCTGTATGTGACTTATCTGTAATCTAAAACTTCTTTGAAGGCAAAATGAAAAAGTAAGACTCTGGGGGAATAAATGGAAAAGCCAGTATACATACATACAAGACAACAGATTTTACAGTTATGAAAAAGGTGATGTAAAAAAAAATCTTTTTCCAATATTTTTATTACTATTACTCAAAATCTTTGTTTTTTTATTTTTAAAAACATATTGTATTTTATTTCTTATTTTTAATAATATCATTATTATTTAAATTTCTTATTAATTGTATTTGCTATTTTGCTGGCTTCATTTTTGAAGAAGTTTTGGATCACAGAAGTGTTACAATTATGATAGGGGAGGATCATTTATGTGGAGTGTTAGTGATGGGGAATACATGGGAGGAGGGACACCCAGGCATACGTATAAGGCATATAAATGTGTTCAATTGTTCATGGGGCATGGTTATGTTGGGTGGAGATTCACACATTAACTGAAAGAATATCAATTTCCCTTCCTGGGGAGCTCTGTGACATTCTCTAACAGAACAGCAAGAATCCCCTGAGTACAGGGGCAATTACTAGTGAAGGATGATGGTCCATTGATAGGCCCTTGATGATGGTACTTATGAACCTTTACTCTTGAAATTTAAACAACCTAGTATTATAGGTTGCCTAAGAGCTACCTCCTGAAAACCTCATTGTT
>JAKSZT010038539.1:73519-93436 GCA_026826555.1 Tolypeutes matacus
AGACAATGGTTCTCAGAGACTGCTCACTTTCCTCAGTTCAGATCAGTGAGGTCATATACTGTTCATCCTTCAGTGCCTGGCTTGCTTCACTCAACATAAGGTCTTCAAGATTAATCCACGTTATTCCATGTGTTAGCAGTTTGTTCCTTCTTACCGCTGAGTAATATTCCATTGTATGTATGTGCCACATTTTGCTTATCCATTCGTCTGTTGATGGGCACCGGGGCTGATTCCAACTTTTGGCAATGGTGAACAATGCCGCTATGAACATTGGTGTGCATATACAAATGGTAAAAAGCACATGAAAAAATGCTCAACATCACTTGCTATCAGGGAAATGCAAATCAAAACTACAATGAGATACCATCTTACACCCATCAGAATGGCAGCTATTAAAAAAACAGGAGACACTAAATGTTGGAGAGGATGTGGAGGAATAGGAACCCTCATCCACTGCTGGTGGGACTGCGGTACGGTCCAGCCACTGTGGAGGACAGTTTGGCGGTTCCTCAGAAAATTAGCAATAGATCTTCCGTATGATCCAGCAATTCCACTGCTGGGTATATACCCAGAAGAACTGAAAACAAAAACACAAACAGATATATTAATTGCTCTTTATCTATGAATATTTTGAACTCTCCATCATTTTTGAAAGCCAATTTTGCTGGATAGCAAATTCGTGGCTGGAAGTTTTTTTCTTTTAGTGTTTTGACTATGTGATACCATTGTCTTCTTGCCTCCATGGTTTCAGCTGAGAAATCAGCACTTAATCTTATTGTGCTTCCCTTGTATGTGATGGTTCTCTTTTCTCTTGCTGCCTTGAGTATTTTCTCTTTGTCTTGAGCATTGGACAATTTGACAAGTATATGTCTTGGAGTTGGCCTGTTGGGATTTATACTATTTGGGGTGCGCTGTGCTTCCTGGATCTGCACATCCATCTCTCTCAATAGAGTTGGGAAGTTTTCAGCCATAACTTCCTTCAAAACTCCTTCTGTCCCCTTTCCCTTCTCTTCTCCTTCTGGGATGCCCATAATGCTTATGTTTGTGCGTCTTGCATTATCGGTTAATTCCCTGAGACCATACTGGATATTTTTCTTCTTTTTGTCTATCTTTTCTACAATCTCTTTGATTTCAACTGTATTGTCTTCCATATCACTAATTCTTTCCTCTGCCTGTTCAATTCTGCTGCCATGTGAGTCCAGCTTCTTTTTCATTTCTTGACTTGTGTCTTTGTTCGCCATCATATCCATTACCTTTTTAGGTGTGTTAGCTATTTCTTCAGTATGTTCTCCCAGTGTCTTCTTTATATCCTTAATCACTTCCTTCAGTTCTTTAAGTTGGTCCATGATATTTCTTTGGATAGCTTTGATTAGTTGTTCAATGTACTGCATTGCTTCCTGGTTTTTATTTTGTGCATTGGACTGGTCCATGTTTTCCAGTTTCTCAGAGTCATTTGTGTTTTTCTGTTGCCCTCTGTTCATCATATTATCTTGATGGGTTTGTTCAGTTGATTAGCTTTTCTCTATGCTCTAGAATTTTATTTAGCTGTTGGTTCTGCGTGTGAATTAAGTTTTCTCTTTGGCAGTTTTTCTTCTTATTTTATTTTCTTGCTTCTTTCTATGTTCCCTTGAAGGTAAAAGGTTAGGGCCAGAGGAATCAAAAGATTTAAGGAAGGCAGAAGGATAATAGAAATATTGATAAAAGTTAGAAGAGGGGCAAAATGAGACTTAATGAGATGAATATTTAACTTGTGTAGGCAGTGTAGAGTACTAGGAAAAAATATGGAGTTCCTACAATGGACTGGGAAAACAAATGGAGAAATATATATATAGTGATTTAGAAGGCTAGAATTATGAGAAGGGAGAGAAATAGTAAAGAAAGTTCTGAAAGGAAAAAGTTAATATTAATTAAAAAAAAAAGAAAAAAGAAGAAGAAAACAAAATAGATGGGATAGAAATTGACACCCTTAAGTTGTGGGCCTATGAAAAAATTTTGTCTCTAAGAGCCAAAATAGAAAACAGAAGGCAGAAAGATGCAGGAAGGATAAGCTATAGTTTGTAATACAGAATCAATATATACAGCGAGTGGGAAATTACTGAATAAGAAGCCCAGCAAAGAAGCAACAAGCTGGCAGCACCTATTTAAAAAAAATAAATAGAAGGAAAAAGGAAGGGGGACGGAAAAAGGAAATAATAGCAATAGACCAGAAAGTAACAGAGAGAAACCAAAGATCCACACAGGCAAGCAGTCAAACAGAGCTAAGGGGGGTCAATGATTCCCCTAGGGTCCACATGGATCCTTCCTGCCTACTTGTGTTTATCAATGAATTTCCCCACAGGGTTCTATATGCAGGTCCTGAAGCAGCTTTTAGCTATTAAACTAAATTAAAAAGAATTTATTTTCATTTGTTGAGGTGACCTCACTTTTTTTTTTTTTAATTTTTATTTTTATAGCCAAATGCAGGACCCAAAATAATTCCTCCTCTAGATGACCCCCCTTACGGAAGGGACCCTAGCTGGTCCCGTGGAAATTAATCAAGCACGTCCCACTTTCCGGACTCCCCAGGTTAGCTGAAGCTCTGATGTTAGTCAGTGAGGAGTGCTAAAGACGGCGGATTCCGCCCCTTCTGGCGCCGAGCTCCAACGTCACCAGGATGCTCAGTAAATCAGTTTGAGTGCAGATTCGCGTCTGCTCTCAGCTTAATGGTGCTTCAGGTTGGCTAACTGCTCCCCAAAGCTATGGGGCAGTGCAGGCAGCCAGATCGATGTCTAAAAATATGAAATACCCTTCACTGTCTTCCAACAGAACCCTCCCTTTTTTGGGAAGTGTCCCTTCCTCCTGGCTCCGCAGTGGCCCGGGTCTTATCCCTGGGTGGCTAGGGAAATCAGCTGCGTTTCCCGACCAAAATCCCCCCTCCGGTTCGCCGGGTGCTGATTAGCTCGTTTGCTCTGTTCATACAAGGTCCAAGGGGCGCCAGGCAGCCTGATCCCCAGAAAATAAAACTTTTTTGCCCCGCCCGCGGCTCAAAATGGCCGTTTTATTTAATTTTATTTTATTTTTCCCTAACCGCGTGGCTCAGTTGCCTGTGCCAACCTCCACCGGCAGCCTCAAAACTCACGAATTTCCACCGTTCGGTCCACGCCACCGATCCGCGCAGATAGATGTCCCAAGCTTCTCAGTCCACGCGTGCACAGCACAGACCCCCGGGCAGGACCCCGTCCAGAATCCACCTTGCTCTGGGAGCTTGCAGTGTGCACCCTCCTACACTAACACCATCTTGGCCCCTCTCCTTCGATATGTATCTATTTTTTGTCAACTTTCCAAATGGTTACCAAGAAATTTGTTTTTTCTGTAAATTTTCTCTACAATAATTTCTTCTCATACAATTTCAATCATATATGTATTATCTGATTTATTGTTCTCTTATTATTCTTTTTTCATTGTAACCTGTTCTTCATTCATGTATGTGTATATGTATACGTGTGTATATACACATAGATACATACATATACATATATGTGTGTGTGTATATATATATATATATATATATAGAGAGAGAGAGAGAGAGAGAGAGAGAGAGAGAGAGACTTGTAACATCTTTCTGTGTTTTTTGAAATGGGGTATTTTATTACAGCCTCTTCATTTACATGAAAAATATTTTTTACTTGTTAGTGTAGTTGTATAGCTAGATTTTCTTTTGGGGGCATATATTCATAAACTTAATGACCCCCAATAGTATTTTCTTATATAAGAGTGCTAAGATGTGATTTTGAGTTTCCTGTTATTTGTAATATTGTAATTAATTTATGTTTTCAGCAAAGTTATTTGTGGAAATTTTAAAGTGGCAGAAATTATTTGAGGGTAAGTATTGGGACATCATCTGAATATCCCAAAAATATCCAGTGAGAATAGCTAATAAACACTCAAAAACAAACACACAAACAGAAAATTGCAATAGTATTCATTTTTAGTTTTTACTTTCCCTTTATTTAGGATATTGTTTGGTGCGCTTTGGATTTTGAATTCATGTTTTATGCAAAAGTGTAGAGATGAGAAGTTGTCTGAAAAAGATTGAACATTTCCTTCAATATCCATGTATACAATCATTTCATTCTCTCTTCTGACAAAAAATTTATGTCTCACCACATTTTTTTTTATTTCCACATATTAAGCATATATTCAGTAATTTTTCCATTAAACTTTTCTATTCATTCTCAAAGCATTTCAAATATTCCAGAAAAAAAATAAAATTGATCCATTACTAAAACATATAACCACCTACACTCTGTAACTTCATTCAAGAAACTTTTGAATTCACATGCACTCAATACCCATACTTTTACATGCAATAGACAAATAGATAAGTAGAGAAATATAGATGATTGGTAAATAGATATATAGATGCAGTAAATAAATATGTCAAGAATAAAGCATTTGTAGTTGAATTTATTCATTTATGATTATTGGATCAAAATAAGGATGAATTAAATTTTATTGTTGTATAGCAGTGTAATATTTTTAAAATATGTAATACAGAAAATAAAAAAAATGAAAATTGGAAAACTGAAATCTGTAATTATTACAGGTAATTTTCACATGTATATAAAGTTAGAGCTATTAGATTAAATTATGGTCATGATTAAAATATATGTGATCTTCACAAGTCTATTGCAAATAATATACTCACTGTTATAACTGTTCTTTGTGTTTATTTATTCAATGAATATTTTTCCAACATTTAACTTTGCTATATAGTTTATTAAGTAGTGTATGATTTTTTTACCTTAAGATTTTTTTATTTAAACTTTTTATTTATTACTCTTTGCATGTAAGATAATAAGGAAATTATATGAAAACTTATATTTTATTAGAAATTGCAATTTATCCTATGAGTTTCATTATGCAGAATTCTTATTTCGATACTAGAAAGTGAAATCATTTGAGATTTCAATCATACTTTTGAAAACAATGAAAAATTGTCATAAATTTGGAGTGAACATACACTATTTCTTCAAAAGTGTTACTTTATTTTAATTTTTATAACTCTCATTTCATTAAGAAAATTAGTCATATAATAAAGATGAAAAAATTATATGATGAACAGTTTCATTTCCATTGACTTTGTTCATATTGTCCTATAAGCATTTCTCTTTATTTATTTAATGTTTTGTCATTTATATTTATCCTTCTATCAATCTATATAAACATATTTATTTAATGTTTTATTTAAATTTATTTCATATTCAGTAAGTTTGAAGCAGCAGTGCTAGTCACTGCTAAACACATCAGGAAGAATATAATTAATGATAATCACTAATGCAAATCCTTTTTGTTGCAGGCAGCACTACATTTAGTTAAATGCATGAATGTTAAATTTATATTATCCAATGATTTTTAAAAGATAAACATATCTGTCACCCAACCCCTAATATAATATAGTAAATTAGCATCATTCTTATAGATTTACCTTGCCCTTCCAAATAAATCCTCACTTTGACCACTTAAGAATCAAAAATTAATAGTTTATTTACTTATTAATTTATTTTAACATAATTCCTTCCTCTGCTTTAAAGCTTTTTATTAACTATATCATACAACTGTCACTCTCTTGCTGAAGGAACTTTTAAAACTGAATTTAATATTTTTTTGTTTGATCCACATTATCTGGTGTATCAGCAGAGTCTTTTAAATTTTTGTCCTCATTTTTTCTATTAAAGAACATATAGGTATATAGAAAAATCATGCATAATACTCAGTGTCACCATGTAACTCCCCTATTGTTAACACTTGCATTATTAAAACTGATAAAAGAATAATATTAAAATTATACTGTGACAATTGTCCATAGTTTTCATTGGGGATCCCTGTTTGTGTTATGCAGTTCTATGCAGTTTTTCTTTAATATTTATTCTTATAACATACATACATTCTAAAATTTACCATTTAAAACACATTCATATATAAAATTCAGTGTTGTTACTTTCACAATGTGGCGGTACTATCACCACCATTCATTAACAAAACTTTCCCATCAACCCATAGAGAAACATTCTAAAATCTATCCAATAAATACCCATTCCTTATATCAGCACTGGATCCTTGGACCCATATTCTACTTTCTGATTCTATAAATTTGTTTCTTCTAATTATTTCATATCAGTAAGATAATGAAATATTCATTAAACATGATGCCTTTAAGGTTCATGCATGTTATTGCAATTATCAGAAGCTCTTTACTTTTCATAAATGATGTAGCGATTTGGCAATTTGGTGTAATTATGAATTCCAAAAATATAATTGGATCATGCTTGTGAACTGACCTGTTAAACTGGGCATGATTAAGTTATGATTAGGGTGTTGACTGGGCCATGTCAGTAGGGCGTTGAGTCCCACCTCTTGGTGGGTGGGGGAATTGAATATAAAAGGCAAGGCAAAGGACAGAGGGAACAGTTTTTGAGATGCAGTTTTGATGTTGGACACAAGGCCCCAGGAGAAGAGAAGTGAGATGTTCACCTTATAGTCTACAGCTGACCTTGTGGAGGAAACAGAGGTGCTAAGCCGGGAGAGAAATGCAGCTCCGGGAAAAGAGGAACCCAAGATGCCTGAACCTTGGCAAAAGTTGGCAGCTGTCTTGCTCCAACAAATGGCAATGGACTTTGGTGAGAGAAGAAACTTATGCTTTATGGCCTGGTAACTATGGACTTCTACCCCAAATAAATACCCTTTATTTATTATTAAATACCAGCCAAGCTCTGATATATTGCATTAGATTCTCTTTGGTTAACTAAACAGAATTTGGTACCGAGGAGTGGGGAAGTGTTTTTGCATATACCAAAATGTTGGAATGGCTTTATAAATGGCTAAGGGGTATTTTTTGGAGGAATTGTGAAATGCTTGGTGGAAAGGGCCTAGATCACTTTGAAGAGACTGTTGATAGTGATATGGATGCTAAAGAGACTTTTTATGATGCCTTAGAAGTAAATGATGAAACTATTATTGGAAACTGAAGGAAAGGCGATCCATGTTTTAAAGATGCAGAGAACTTAGCAAGATTAACTCCTGGTGTTATATGGAAGACAGAATTTGAAAATGGTGAACCAGAGCATTTAGCTGAAGAACTTTCCAAGGTAACCTCAGAGAACGTGGCTTGGCTTCTCCTTGCAGCTTATAGCAAAATACTAGATTAGCGAAATACACTAAAGACTGAACTTTTGGGCACAAAGAAAACAGAAACTGATTCTGGAACTTCCAAGTTTCTGGAAATCAAATTCCCAGATGAAAATGCCCCATTTGAAGACTTTACTAAACTTGGAACTCGTAAATCAGAATTGAAGATGCAGTTATCTAGGAAAGACTTGTGGAAAGTCTTACTGTATGATGGCTTGGACCCCTGCTTCCTGCATGCTAAATCAACAAAGTTTTTGAGAGAGCTCTATGAGCAAAACCACTGTCAGCTTGGACAAAAGAGGACATTGAAAGGAGAGACTAAAGGAGAATCAGCCTTAAGAAGAAAACCGTGGAAGCAGAAATCTGGAATTAAGACAACTCCTTGGGACAAGAGAGGAGCCCCACCCATGTATACAGAGAGGGTGAGTTTTCCCCAGCAGTTGAAGAGGGTGGATGTCCCCACCCGATGTTCTGGGAGAGTTTTGTCATCCCAGGGTGCAGAGAGGATGGAACACATTCCTCAAAGATTAGGGCGATTGAGGCCAACACCCCATAGGTCTGAGAGGAGTGTACCTGTCCCCCATGGATTAGAGAAGGTCAGGTGGTCAACCCATTGCTCTGATAGGGTTGAACCTGTATGCCAAAGGTTAGGGAAGGCCAGGTGGTCAACTCTTTGCTCTGAGAGGGTTGAACCTGTATGCCAAAGGTTAGGGAAGGCCAGGTGGTCAACTCTTTGCTCTGAGAGGGTTGAACCTGTATGCCAAAGGTTAGGGGGAATATTGTCTTCACCTCACTGTACTAGGAGGGCTAAGACTCTAACCCAAAGATTGGGTAAGGTGTGGCAATCACCCCAACACACTTGGAGGGAGAGGTCTGGAGATTGGTCAACACCCAGATGCTTGATGAGGCTGGAACCAAGAAAGTGGCTGTTGGGCAAGCCCATGGAAAGGATGGGTCCCCATGTGGGCACAAGGAGAAGAATCCATCATCTTAAGAATGACTCTCAGACTTTGAAATCAAATGGAGGATGCCCTGCAGGTTTACTGAAATGTAGAGGATCCATGACTCATGTTTAACATCCCAATTTCTCCTTATGATAATGAAAATGTTTATCCTTTGTCTTTCCATTTGTGTATTGGAAGCAGTTAAATGGTTTTGTAAGTTTCAGAGGTCTATAGCAGATGGGACTTTGCCTCAAGATGAACTGCATTTCTTTAAAATGATTATGATATGATTTTGTACTTGCATTGCTACTGATTTAAGTGTTTTTGAATAATGTAATATATTTTTGCAATTCCGAGGGTGGAATGTAGCCATTTGGCAATTTGATGTAATTATGAATTCCAAAAATATAATTGGATCATGCTTGTGAAATGATCTGTTAATCTGGGCATGGTTAAGTTATTATTAGGGTGTTGACTGGGCCATGTCAGTAGGGCATTGAGTCCCACCCCTTTTTGGGTGAGGGAATCGAATATAAAAGGCAAGGCAATGGACAGAGGGAGCAGTTTTTGAGACGCAATTTTGATGTTGGAGAGAAGGCCCCAGGAGAAGAGAAGCGAGCCATTTGCCTGATAGTCTACAGCTGACCTTGTGGAGGAAACAGAGGTACTAAGTCCAGAGAGAAATGCAGCCCCGGAAAGAGAGGAACCCAAGAAGCCTGAACCCTGGCAAACTTTGGCAGCTGTCTTGCTCCAACACATGGCAATGGACTTTGGTGAGAGAAGAAACTTAGGTTTTATGGCCTGGTAACTGTGGACTTCTACCCCAAATAAATACCCTTTATCAAGACCAGCCAATCTCTGGTATATTGTATTAGATCCCCTTTGGCTGACTAAAACAGATGATTAATATTTCATTGTATGTGCATAAAACATTTTGTACACCCATTTATCAGTTGATAGGTTCTTTCCATATTTTGGCAATTATGAATAATTCTCCTATGAACATCAGTTTGTAAATGTAAATATTGAGTCCATGCTTTCAAGTATTTGGGGGTATATACCTACTAATGGATTGCTGGGTTATATCGTGATTCAAAATTAATATTCTGAGGAAGCAGTCATCTGTCTTCCACAATGTCTGGACACTTTTACAATGTCACCACAATGAATTGGTGTTCCTATTTCTCCATATACTCTTCAATACTTGTAATTTTCTATTGTTTTCAGTAGTAAGTTTTGTAGTGGATGTAAAATGGTATCTCAATGAGATTTTGATTTGCTTTTCCCTAATAAATAATGACCTTGAGCATTTTTCCATGTGCTTTTTGGTTTGTTGTATATCTTCTATCAAGAAATATCTATTAAAGACTTTTGTCTATTTTAATAATTGTATGGCTACTCTTTCTGTTGTTGAGTGATAGGTTTCTTTATATATTCTGGATATTAAGCCCAAATTTGATATGCACTTTCCAAATACTTTCTCCCATTCTATAGTTTGTCATTTTAATTTCATGATGCACAGAAATTTTTAATTTTGATAAGGTCTCATTTATCTGTGTTCTTCTTGTTGTTCATACATTTAGTGTAAAGTTTAAGAAATCATTGTCTAAAATGGGATTCTGAAGATGCTTCCTTGTGTTTTCTTCCAGGAATTTTATCATCTTTGTGCTTATATTTAGGTGTTTAACTAATTTTGTATTCATTTTTTATATATAGTGTGAAGTAGGGGCCCTGCTTCATCGTTTTGAACATGGATATCCAGTTTTCTCAGAATCATTTGTTTCATTCTTTCAGGAATTGTGAGAAATAATAATAATTTTAAAAAGTCAATTGGCCATAGATGTGAGGGCTTATTTCTGAACTCCCTATTCAATTCCATTTATGTACATGCCTGCCCTTATGCCAAACCCACATTATTTTGAAAACTGTAGCTTTATAATAAGTTTCCAATTCAGGAAATGTGAATTCTCCAGGTTCATTCTTCTTTTTCACAATGGTGAAATTTCAGGGCCCCTTATGTGTCCACATGAAATTGATTATGGAATTTTTTCATTTCACTATATAAGGGTATTGGAATTTTGATTGATACTGCATTGAATCTGTAAATCACTTTGGTTAGAATTCATATAAAACATATTTATATGTTTTTACAATACATGAACATGAATGGTACTTCCACTTATTTAAGTTTTCTTTTATTTCAACTAACAATATTTTATAGTTTTCTTTATATGTCCTTTACATCCTTTCTTAAATTTATTCCTTGGTATTTGATATTTTAGTTGCTAATGAAAATGGATTTTAAAAATTTATTTCCTCTTCAGATAGTTCATTATTTGTGTATAGAAACACTACTGATATTTGCCTGCTGTTCTTGTACACAGCCATTTTGCAGAATTTGTATAGTAACTTTAGTAGCTCTGTTGTGTTTTTATCTGTATGTTATTTATAGAGGATCATATCATCTACAAATAGGGAAAGTTTTACATCTACCTTCTCAATTTGAATGACTTTTATTTCTTTTTCTTGATGAATTGCTGTATACCTGGCCATTCTGCCCCTTTTAATTGAATGTATAATTTGCAATACACTTGACAAATATATATCCCAGAGACTTAAACCTTTTATCTGTCCATGTGCCAGTTGAGCACTGAATTTCAGCACAGTTGCAACACCTACTCCCCAGTTCATTGGACTCACCCAGAAAAACTAAAAAGGGGATGATGATGGATAACACCCATCCCAAGGAAGAGAGAGTATCTGAAACTGCAAGCAAGGTAGTTCCATCCATCTGCCTCATGGGATATATGTTTCCTCTCAATTAGGAAGCAGAGTGGGCATCACCATCCCAAAATCCTCAAGATTGGGGAATTAACAATGGACTTATTATTTTTCTACCATAGACTTATTATTATTCTAGCAATGGAAGAACTCATCATTTTTATAAAGGCATTGGCCACCAGAGATTCTGAAGGATGGGATAGGAAAGAATAGGTGTAATATGGGGGAATTTTTGGGATATTGGAGTTGTCTTGCATGACATTGCAGTGGCAGATGCAGGCCATTGTATATTTTGTCATAACCTACAAAATTTTGCCAGATAGAGTGTAAAGTATAATGTAGACTGTAATCCATAGTTATTAGCAATGTTTAACTATGTGTTACACACTAATGAGGGATGTTGTTGATGTGTGAAAGGGTGGGAGGGGGAGGCAGTGGGGCATATGGGAATCCCTTATATATTTTATGTAATACATGTAATCTAAAGCTTCTTTAAAAATAATATATATATATATAAAAGAATGGAAAAAATTTCTCAGCACTGCCCTTTCTGTATCCCACAATTCTGGGCATGTTTTGTTTTGTTTATATTCACCTGAAGATATTTCCATGTTTTCCTTGTATATCCTCATTAATCCATTGGTTGTTTAATAATGCATGAATTTCCAAATGTGAATTTTCTAGTTCTTCTTCACCTATTGATTTCTAGTCTCATTTCATTGTGATTGGAAAAAATATATTGTGTAATTTTCATACTTTTAAAAATTTATTGACATTTGTTTTGTGGTCTATGCTGGTGAAAGATCTGTATACAGTAGAGAAGTATGTGTATTCTACTGTTGTTCATTAAAGTATTTTATATATGTCCTTTAAGTTCAGTTGGTTTATAGTGCAATTCAAATCTTCTACTTTCATATTATCTTGTCTCTAGATGTTCATTCCATTATTGAATGTGGTGTATTGAATTCTTCCACAATTAATATGGAGTCATCTATTTCTACCTTAAAGTATGTCAATATTTGCTACATATACTTTAGGGCTCTGCCATTATGTGCATATATATATTTATAATTTTTATGTATTCATGTAGATTGACCTCTTTATTTGTATATATGGAATTTCTTTGTCCACTGCAACCATTTGTTTACTTAAAGTATATTTAATCTTATAGCTACTCAAACTCTCTTTTGGTTGGTATTAACACGACAGTTTGTTTTCCTTTCTTTAACCTTCAGCCTATTTGTATCTTTGAGTTTACGGTTAGTTTCTTGTAAACAGCATATGTTTGTTTCATGCTTTCATGTCCATTCTGCTTTTCTCTGCATTTTGACTTGAGTTTAATCCATTTATATTTAAAGTAACATTAATAATGCATGAATTTTTCATTTGATGTTGCTACATGTTCTCTGTAACTCTTATAACTCCTTATCTGCTCAATGCTATACATTATGCCGTTTCATATTTATTTAATTTTATTGTACATTATGAGATCCTAAGTCCCTTCACAGTTCTTTCTTTATAAATTTATGTTTATATATACATTTACATACATACATATATATATATATGTTTGCCTCAGATTGTCTGCCCTGCCTATAGTGTCCAGATGTCTCTAGAGCCTTCAGTAGCCCTGCTGTTTGAGACATTGTTTACTGTGTCTGTCAATGAGATCCTGATGAAACATGCATAAATGTAACTTCTGGAATAACTTCTTGACTAAATTTGAAGTCTCTTAGCCATAAAACCTCATTTGTATTTAATATTTCCCCCTTTTTGGTAAAGCTCTTTTTCCAGATTTCTTGCTAGTCATTGCTTGGTAATAATCCCTTGGTGCCAAAGAGACTCATGCCAAGCAGTCATGTCCCATGTTTGGGGGAAGGTAGTGTGTTTATATGATGAGATTAAAGAGAGGCTAAATTCGATCAACAAGAAGGCTTTCAGGAGGTAACTCAGGTAATATATAGTACTATGTTGTTTCATTTTCACTAGAAAAGGTTCATAAGTATGCCATCAATAATAATGGCCAGGCATAATTGTCCTTCTTCACTCAGCACTGCCCATGTACTCAGGAGATTCTTGCTGCTCTATGAGAGAATGTAGCAGGATATATACAGAAAATTACAAACAAATACAGTAGGATATGCATTCTTCTTGAGTACACATGGATCTTTCTCCAGCATAGACCACATGCTAGGTCACAGAACAACCCTCAACAAATTCAGAAAGATTGAAATTATATAATTTCTCTGATCACAATGGAATGAAGCTGAAAATCCATAAAGGGAGAGAACCAGAATAGACACAAAGATATGGAAGTTTAACAATACACTCCTAGACAATCAGTGAATCAATGAAATTGCCAAAGAAATAAATAGCTACCTTGAAATGAATAAAAACAAGAGCACAACATAAAACCAAGGGGTGCAGTATTAGCAGCACTGAGAGGGAAATTTATAGCCATAATACCTATATTAAAAATGAAGAAAGGGTTAAAATCAAAGACCTAATCGCACACCTCAGGGAACTAGAAAAAGAACAACACACTAATTCCAAAATAAGCATAAAGATAAAAATAATGAAGATTAGAGAACTAAATCAAATTGAGAATTAAAAGTCACTGGAAAAATAACAAATCCCTAAAGCTGGTTCTTTGATAAAAATAATAAAATTGACAGATCCTGAGCTAGAAAAACAAAGAAAAAAAGAGAGAAGATACAATTACATGAATTAAAAATGAGGGAGGGAATATCCCCACTGATCCCATAGAAATAGAGTATAATAAGAAGATAGTTTATAAAATTGTATGCCAACAAGATGGATAACTTAGATGAAATGGACAAATTTTTAGAAACACAAAAGAGCCTATATTGATGAAATAAATTGATGAACTCAAATCACCAATTAGAAGTAACAAGATTGAATTAATCAACAAAAACTTCCCAAATAAGAAGTGCCCAAGACCAGATGGCTTCACAGTGAACTCTACCAATCATTCTGGAAAGAAATAACACCAATCTTGCTTAAACTCTTTAAAAAACAGAAGTGGAGGGAACATTGTTTAAGTCTTTCCATGGTGCCAACATCACCCTAACACAAAATGACAAAGATGCCACAAGAAAGGAAAAGTACAAACCAACCCCTCTAATGAACATGGATGCTAAAATCCTCAAAAAAATACTTGGTAATCATAATCAACAACACATCAAACAACTTATACACCATGAAAATCAAATGCCTAGATATCAGCAAAAATTGCAAGAAACAGTAAAATATGGCTCAGAGAAAGGAATAAATTAAAACAGAGACACAGAATTTGGAACAACTAATGTAGATGTTCAAACAAATCTCTTAAGTCAATTCAAGGAAATGATGGAAAATATGGCTGAAGAGATAAAGGAAAATAAGACAACAGTGGGTGAGCATAAGGAAGAATTTGAAAATAGGAAAAAACAGCAGAACTCAAGGGAATTAAAGACATAATAAAATAGTTTAAATTACAAGAGAGTCATTGAACAGCAAATTTGAACAGGCAGAAGAAAGAATCAACAAACTAGTAGACAGGATATTTAAAACATTATAAATACAAGAAAATATAGAGAAAAGAATAAAAAATAATGACAGATTCTCAGGGAATAAAATGACAGCATGAAGTTCACAAGCATATGCATCATGGGTGTCCCAGAAAGAATAAATAGGGAAGAGTGGCAGAACAAATATATAAGGAAATAATGGCCAAAAATTTCCCAGTTCTTATAAATGACATAAATATATGTCAGAAAATCACACTGTACTCAAAGAGAATAAACCTTAATAACCTTATTCTGAGACACCTACTAATCAGAGTGTCAAATGACAAAGATAAAGACAGAATCCTGAAACCATCAAGAGAAAAGCAAATCATCACACACAAGGGAACTGCAATAAGATTAGGTGCTGATTTTTCACAAGAAACCATGGAGGTGAGAAGGCAGTGGTATGATATACTTAAGGTACTGAAAGAGAAAAACTGCCATCTAAGAATCCTTTATCACAATACTTTCCTTCAAAGATGAAAAAGAGTTTAAAATATTCACAGATAAACAGAAAATGAGAGAATCTTTCAACAAGAGACCTGCCTTAAATGAAATACTATAGAGAATTCTGTAGTCTGAAAGTAAAAGATAGAGAGGTTTGGAAGAGTGTAGAAATGAAGATTATACGTAGCTAGATGGTAAAAAGAGACAGAAAAAAAGAAGTGACATAAAAACTAAAGGATGAAAAGGTTGAAGTAATTAATGATATTAAGGTAATATAATAATACTAATAGATTAAAATCACCAAACAAAAGACCCAGATTTGTAGAATTAATAAAAATATATTTTTCATCTATATACTATATACAAGAGACACATCTTAGAACCGAGTTTGAAAGTGAAAGATTAGGAAAAGCTATTCCAACTAGAATTGACAAAGAAATTAGCTGGACTAGCTATTTTATATTAGACAAAATAGACTTTAAGTTCAAAATCTTTATAAAAGACAAAGAAGGACACTATATGTAAATAAAATATAAAGTCTACCAAGAAGAAATAATCATGAAAGTTTATGTATATAACCAGAGTGTCCCAAAATACATGAGGCATAAAATGGCAAAATTGAAGGAAGAAATAGATATCTCTACAATAATAGACAGAGACATCAAAACACTATTATTGGAAATAGATAGAAACTTTGGACAAGGGCTTAACAAGGACACAGAGATCTTGAATAATATGATAAATGATCTAAGCCTAACAAACATATACAGAACATTGCAGCTGAAAATAGTAGGATATGCATTCACCTCAAGCACTCATGGATTGTTATGCAGGACATACAAAAATTTTGGGTCATATAACAAGTCTCAAAAAATTTAAAAAATTTTGAAATTATTCAAAAACACTTTCTCTGACCATAGTTAATTGAAGCTGGAAATCAATAACAGGCAGAAAATCAGAAAATTCACTAATGTATGGAGATTAAGCAATGCAAATTTTTTTTCTTTTTTTTTTCTAAGCAATGCAAATTTAAACATTCATTAGGTCAAAGAAGAGGTTGCAAGAGAAATCAGTAAATACCTTGAGACAAGGGGAAAAAATATATCAAAACTTATAGGATGCTGCGAAGCCAGTGCTGAGAGGGAAATAAATAACTCTAATGCCTACAATAAAAAAGAAGGGCGAGCTAAATAAAAAACCTAATGGAACAGCTGGGGGAACTAGAAAAAAGAACATCAAACTAACCTCATAGGAAGCAGAAAGAAATAATTAACAATGATTAGAGAAGTATTAATGAAATTGAGAATAAATATACATATATAGAGAATTAACCAAACCAAAAGTTAGTTCTTTGTGAAATCAATAAATTTGACACCCTCTTAATTAGATTGACAAAGAAGAAGAGAGAGAAGATGCATGTAAATAAATTTGGAAATTAGGGGGACATTACTCCCGGTTCCACAGAAATAATAAGGATCATAAAAGGATACTATAAACAAATGTACGTCAGCAAATTAGGCAACATAGATGAAATGGACAAATTCTTAGAAACACACAAAAACCTACACTAAGTTTAGAAGATATAGAAGATCTCAACAAACCGAACATAATTAAAGAGATTGAATCATTCACCAAATACCTTCCGACTAAGAAAAGACCAGCCCATATGGCTTCACAAATGAATTCTTTATTATTCTCTGAAGAGTTAAGAGAAATCCCGTTCAAATTTTTGCAAAAGCTCAAAGAGGAGGGAACACTACCTAATCATTCTATCAAGTCGACATCACCCTGATAGCAAAGCCAGATTAAAAAAACTACAAAAAAATGAAAGTTTCTGATGAATTAATCTAATGAATATAAATGCAAAAATCTTTGACAAAATATTGCAAATAGAATCCAACAGCACATTAAAAGAATTATACACCATGATAAAGTGGTTTTTCCCCAAGTATGCATGGGTGGTTGAATGTAAAAAAAATCAATTAATATAATACAACACATTTACAAATTGAAGTGGAAAACCACATGGTCATCTTCATTGAGGCAGAAAAGGCATTTGACACAACCATGCATACTTTCTTCATACAAACACTTTGAAAGATAGGAATGAAGAAAACTTCCTCTGCATGATAAAGGACATAAATTAAAAGTGCAAAACTATTATCATAATGAATGGTGAAAGACTGAAAGTCTTCTCTCTATGATGTAGAATAAGACAAAGATGGGTACTGTCACCCCTGTTATTCAACATGTGATAGAAATTTGAGCTAGAAAAGGTAGGCAAGGAAAAGAAATAAAAGCATCCAAATTGTCAAGGAAGAAGTAAAACTTCACTATTTGCAGATGACATGATCCTGTAACTAGAAAGTTCCAAAAAATCTGCAACACTGGTCTCAGAGTTAATACATAAGTTCAGAAATGTAGCAGTATACAGTATCAACATATGATAATAAGTCTCTTTCTATACACTAGTAATTAGCACACTGAGATAAAAGAAAAAAATCATTTGCAATAGTTACTAAAAGAATCATATATCTAGGAATAATTTTAACCAAGGAGGACTTGACTTGAATGCAGACTACAAAACATTGCTAAAAAAAAGAAAACCTAAATAAATGGGAGGACAGTTTGTGGTTATGGCTTGGATAACTCAATATCATTAGTTATCAATTCTATCTAAATTGATTTACAAATTCAACACAATCCCAATCAAAATGCCAAACACCCACTTGCAGAAATGGAGAAGTCAAATATCAAATTAATTTGATATTTAAACTTCTTTTAAAACAAGAAAATCAATGGACCCACAATTCCTGAATTTAAAGCATATTACAAAGCTACAGAGTTCAAAACAGCATGGTACTGTCATAAAGATAGATGTAATATCAAAATATCTTTCCAGTGTACATCAGATCCAATGGAATTGACTTAAGATTTCAAAAATGGAGCTACACTTCTATAGCCAATTAATATTGGACAAGGTTGTCAAATCCCCTTAACTGAAACATAATTGTTTTTTCAGCAAATGGTGCTGCGAGAACTGGATATCCATATCCAAAAGAATAAAAGAGAGCCCCTCTCTCACTCCATATACAAAAATTAACTCAAAATGTATCAAAGACTAAATATAAGAGCCAGAACCATAAAACTCCTAAAAGAAAATGTAGGGAAGCATCTTCAAGATCTTATTATAGGCAATGGTTTCTTAAACTTTACAGGGAAAGCACAAGCAATGAAAGAAACAAAAGATAAATGAGTTCTCTTCAAAATTAAAAACATTTGCACTTCAAAGGACTTTGCCAAGAAAGTGCAAAGACAGCCTACTTATTGGGAGAAAGTATTTGTACATTACATATCTGTTAAGAGTTCAATATCCAGAATACATAAAGAATACCTACTACTGCACAATAAAAAGATAACCCATTTAAAAATGGGCAAAAGACTTGAATAGGAATTTTTCCAAGAAGAAATACAAATGACAAATAAGCACATGAAATTATGTTCAACATCACTAGTTAGTTGGGAAATACAAAAGAAAACTACAAAGAGATGTAATTTCATACTGACTAGAATGGCCACTATTAGAAAAACAGAAAACTGCTTTTCTTTTGGAAAGGATGTAGAGAAATAGCAGCACTTATTCACTGCTGGTGGCAATGTAAAATTTTGCATTGGCTATGGAAGACTGTTGGTTTCTCAGGAAGCTCAGTATAGAATTTCCATTTTATCTGGCAATCCCACTACTAGTTACATACTGAAAAGAACTGAAAGCAGGGATGCAAACGGATATTTGCACATCGTTGTTCATATCATAGCAGCATTATTAACAATTACAAAATGATTCAAACAACTCAATATCCATCAACAAATCAATGAATTGAAAAATGCAGTATATACATATGATGGATTATTATTCAGCTGTGAGAAAGAATGTAGTCCTGAAGCATGGGACAATATGGATAAACCTTATAGGCGTTATGTTGAGTTAAACCAAACACAAAATGATAAATATTGTATGATCTCACTAATATTAACTAATAATAATAAACAAACTCATAGATTTAGAATCTAGAATATAGTTCACATGGAGATAAAATGGGGGTAAAGAATGGGAAGCTGAGGCTAATTTGTGCAGAAATTCTATTTAGATTGATTGTAAATGTTGGAAGTGGATAGAAGTGATTATAGCTCATTATTGCGAGTGTAATAGTGCTAAATTATGCATGTGAATGTGGTTGAAAGAGGGAATTTTGGGCCATATGCATTACTAAAGGAAAGTTAGAGGATCAAAAATGGAACTGTAAAACACAGTAAACTCTGTTGTGGATGAAAACTGTGATTAAAACACAAATATAGTAATGTTCTTTCATGGACTATAACAAATATACTTCCCTATTACAAGGTGATAATAATAGGGTTGTATAAGGAAAATATGCACCTAAAGCAAACTATGGACTATGGTTCGTAATATTTTAATATTCTTTCATCAATTTTAACAAAGGTACCATAAAAATGATAAGTGTTAGCAATAGGGGCATATAAGGGAATGTTTTGTTTCTTACATGACATTTATGAAAACCTACAACTTCTCAAATTAAAAAAAATTACAATAATTGAAAGAAAAAAAAAAACACATTATGTAAGTGAAAGAAACCAGACACAATGCACTACCAATAGTATGAGTACATTTGTATAAAATATAAATATAAAAAATCAATATACAGACAGAAATAGAGTAGGGGTTATGTGGGCCTGGGGAATGATATGAGGATTGAGAGGCTTTTTTCTCTTTGTAGTAATTAAAATGTTCTAAAATTGATTCTGGTGATTAATGTTCAACTTTCTGATTATACCTTCAGCAATTGTTTGTGCATTTCTTTCTTTCTTTCTTTCTTTCCTTTCTTTCTTTCTTTCTTTCTTTCTTTCTTTCTTTCTTTCTTTCTTTCTTTCTTTCTTTCTTTCTTTCTTTCTTTCTTTCTTTCTTTCTTTCTCTTTCTTTCTTTCTTTCT
>JAKSZT010038539.1:93536-123686 GCA_026826555.1 Tolypeutes matacus
TTCTTTTTCTTTCTTTCTCTCTTGCTTTCTCCCTCCCCCTTGTTTTTGTGCTCTCTGTGTCCGTTCATTGTGTGTTTGTCTTGTTCTTTTTTTATTTTTTATTTTTTAGGAAGCACGGGTAACTGAAACTGGGACCTCCCATTTGGGAGGGAGGTGCCCTATGGCTTGAGTCTCCTCCACTCCACTTGTTGTGTATCTCATGTGTTTCCTTGAAGTGTCTCTTCATTGCATCATCTTGTTGCATCAGCTCGCACACCAGCCTGTAACGTCAGCTTGCTGTCTTACTGTCTTCTTTAGGAGGCACCAGGAACTGAACCCAAGACCTCACAGGTGGTAGGCTGGTGCCCAACTGTTTGAGTCACATCCACTTCCCTGTTTGTACACTTTTGATGGATTGTATGGTATGTGAATATATCTCAGTAAAACCACTTCAAAACACAGCTAAAAGAAGTCAAAGAAGACCTGAATAAATATGAGAACATTGTGTGTTCATGGATTGGAAGACTAAATATCATTAAGATAACAATACTACTCAAAGCAATTTATAGATTTAATCCAATCCCAATCAAAGTTCCAACATTCTTCTTTGTAGAAAAGGAAACCATCAAATTTATATTGTAAGAGTGTAAGGGGCCCTGAAGAACTAATGCCATCTTGAAAAAGAAGAATGGAATTAGAGGACTTAAAATTTCTGTTCTTAAATCTTGTTACAAAGCCACAGTAAGTAAACCAGCATGGTACTAGCACAAGGATGAACAAATAGATGAATAGAATAGAATGCAGAGCTCCCAGATAAACCCTCACATTTATGGCTAACTCATTTTTGTTAAGGTGGCAAAGCCGACACTATTGGAAAAGAATAGTCTCTTCTACAAATGGTCCTGGGTAAACTGAATCTCCATTTGCAAAAAAAAAAAAAAAAAAATAGAATCAGGACCCTTATCTCTCACCATGTATAAAAATCAACTAAAAATGGATCAAAGCCCGTAATATTAGAGCTAGTACTACAAAACTCCTAGACAAAAATATAAGTAAGCAACTCCAGCACATTTTGTTAGGCAATAGTTTCTTGGTCATTAAACACAAATCACCAACAAAAAAAGAAATAGAAAATAGGACATCATCAAAATAAAAAAAAAACAAACAAAAAAATCCACTTTTGTTTCTCAAAGGACTATATCATGAAAGTAATATGACAAACTATATTATACATTGGGGAAATAATTCTAAACCACATAGCTGATAAAGGATTATTATTGAGAATATATAAAGAAATCTTTCAATTTAACAACAAAAAGAAATCTCAATTTAAAAATGGGCAAAGACTTGATCAGATAAATCTCCATAGATGATATACAAATGGCCAGAATGCACATGAAAGGATGCTCAACATTATTAGCCATTGTGAAAATGCCAATAAGAACCACAATGAGATACAATTTCACACTTAGTAGAATGGCTGGTATTTAAAACATGGAAAATAACAAGTGTTGGAGAGAATGTGCAAAAATAGGCACACTCTTTCATTGCTGTTGGCAATGTAAAATTTTGTAGCTTCTGTGGAAGACAGTTTGGCACTTCCTCAGATAGCAAAGTATGGAACTACCAAATGAGCTGGCAATCCAAATACTAGATAAATACCTCAAAGAATACAAGGCAGATATTTGGATAGATATTTGAACACCGTTGTACATAGCAGCATTATTCACAATTGCCAAAAGATGGAAGCAACCCAAATGTCTATCAACTGTGAATGGATTAATAAAATGTGGCATACACAAACACACACAATGAAATATTAATCATCATTAAAAAGGCATGAAGCCCTGATACTTGCAACATGGATGAACATTGTAGACATTTTGTTGAGTGAAATATGCTAGACACAAAAGTGCAAATACTGTATGATCTCACTGATTTTAAACAATTAGAATAAGCAAATTCATAGAATCAGAATATAGAATATAGGTTATTGGGAGGCAGGGTGTGTATAGGGAATTAGTATTTAAGGACTAAAATGTACAGGGTTCCTATTTGGAAACTCTTACAGAGAAAGGGAGTATGCAGTGATGATGAAAGCAGGTAACGATTTTTACTGGGCTCTCTGAAACTCTAGCTGAGTGTTCACCACTCTGGTGTAGCCAAGCTTGTCCAATAGAGAGCAAAAGGGGGATTTCTGCTTCCATAGATTCTACTTATTATCTCTGTTCAACAACTTTCCCTGCTGAATTTAATAAATGTGTTGAGATCCTATGCAGTTATGTGGAAATTTCTATTTTTGAGCCTTCATATCCAACACTTTGGAGTTTCTTAGACCCTCCCATGTTCTGATACTCATTTGATTGCCAGCTATTAATAATAATTTTAAGAGTAAAGACAAATGGGGCTGCTTCCTCAGAATTGTTTCTTGGGTGGTACCTCACATTCTAAGAGGAACCTAACATGATTAATTGCATCCATATGCAAGGGTCTCTTTAGAACACTTTTGTGAAGAGTTTGGCTTTGTGTCACATCCTCTTTTTCTTTACTTGTTTCCTTTTAAATTCAATTCTAAAAGGTATCTCATCTTTCTTTAGGTTTGTAACTACTAGTGGATTATTCATTGTTTTTGCTATTCTTATTTTTTTTTAACAGTATATGATTTTCCTTCATGGCGCAAGGTTAATCTGAAACCATAGAAAGTATAATTTTATTTAGGTTGCAAAATTTTGTGGATATACTTGAATGAAAATAAATTGTGTTTATAATTAGACATAAATTGAATAATACGTATATGTATCGAATTGCAGAACATGTCGTTTTTAATGTTCACTTTTTTAACAAAAAGTATTGCTAAATTTATTGCTAATAAGTGCTATTACAAAATTTAGCTAATCTCAAGGGTATAACCAAAGAATCCTTACCAATCAGGAAATCTGTCCTCTCTGGAGGATGAAATCACTGGTTCAATAGTGTCTCTGAGAAGTATGACCGATGCATGTCCTTCATAAAGACTAACCTTGTTTTTGAAGAATCTAGAAGAAGAATTGTTTATATGATTAAGGATAAATGTGAATGTCTGAGTAGTGACTCTGTGAATTTTACTCAGCGATGAAAGAGGCAGTATCACAAATTTTTTTTTCTCTATAAGGTTTGCAGAATATTCATGTTACAGAAGATAAACTTGTTTCCTCATAACTTAGGTATATTTTTATCTTTTAATCCAGGTGCTTCTTCAAAATCAGCAATGAAGATTTAATTGAAATACAACTGATATGTATCAAATCATTAAAATACTTAATTATTTCTGCTCAATATTAAAATAGATTCTAATATAGTGTCTGTTCTTTCTGATTCTAGTGTTTATTACAGGTCATTAGACATAAATTGGTATCTGATGATACCTATGTGATACACAGACTAATCAAAAGATTGAAAATATAATAATACAAAAATTGCTTAAATATTAAACTAGTTCAAATACTAAGAAGAAATATTGCATGAGCTAGATTGTAAAGGATAGCTAAGAAGTTTAGAGGCAACAGTGATTTGCTATGGCTTTTCATGGAACTCAATCCTCCTAAGGAAATATAATCCTTCAAATATCAATGGATAGATCAAGATATCCAAAGAAGATTTTATAGTGAGGTGAGTCAACTATAAATGTATAATGTTCAAATAAATGGGTTGATAGGGAGGTTCTTTTACAGAATGTGTCTAAGATGATCATTAGCTGATGAAAGATATAGGAAACCAATCACCTAACATATCCATGCAGAGTTTCAAAAGACATTTTGCAGTAATATAAATGTAACTTTATAATTGGTAGGTTTATAGAGCTTGGTTTTAAATCATTTAATAAAATTATATTCTCTCTTATAATCAAAATATACCTTCAGTTTTTTAATCAACTTCTTATCATTTTATACTTTGATTACAGGGAGATTGCAATATATTAGAAGACATGGGAAACCTCACCATCTTCACGGAATTCCTACTAACAGATGTGTCAACCTCTCGGGAGATGAAAATCTTGCAAGGTCTGCTTTTCTTAGTGATTTATCTGGCAGCCCTGACTGGGAATCTTCTCACTGCTACTGTCATTGTAACAGACACCCATCTACACTCTCCAATATATTTATAGGCAATTTATCCCTCACAGATCTTTGCTGCATTTCAGTTATTGTTCTTAAATTGATTGTGAATTCTCTGACAGGCAGTAAATTGATATCTTTCACATAATGTGCTGCTCAGATTTTCCTCTTCATCTTCTTTATGTCCACAGAGCTGTCCTTCCTTGTGGTGATGTCCTATGAGCACTATGTTGCCATCTGCCACCCTCTGCATTATGGGTTCACTATTACCCCATACCTTTGCACTCAGGCAGCCTGTGGTTCATGGGCAAGTGGGCTTGTAAATTCTGCTTTCCACACAGGCACCATGTTCAGACTTCCCTTCACAAAGTCCAATGTGATTCAGCAATATTTCTGTGTTGTGCCTCAAATTTTGAGGATTTCATCTTCAGAAGTTTGGTTTTCAGAGTCTGTAGCCTCAGCTATCAGTGCTTTTATTATATTCTTATGTTCTGCAGTCATATATTGATATCTTTTCAGTGGTGCTTAGGATGCATTCTATGGAAGCCTGTAACAAAACCTTATCCACCTGTACCCCACAGCTGACAATTCTTATTTTGTTTGTAATTTCTGGGTTGATTGCTGTATCTGGTCCCAATGCAAGTGAAGCATCTTTTAATAATCTTCTCACAGCCATATTCTACACCATGGTGCCCCAGTTAATGAATCCCATTATTTTTAGCCTATGGAACAGAGAGATTAATCCATCTATAGGCAGAATGTTCCACAAGTATTTGGAGTTCCCAAGTGAAAATTTCTTGAATAAAAAGTTCTGAAAAATATTTGAATGATGTTTATGTTATATTTTATATATGATCTTAAAGTTGAATCTATCCATGTAAAATATCTAAAGTGTTTTTCCTCTGTGTATATATATATGTATGAACATGAGTAATAGGTTAGTATACATCTCTATACCTTAGTTTTTCAATTCAATAATTTTTGTCATTTTTGCATTTCTTGAGCAAATATTTTGCACATTGTCAAAATGTTTGGAATGTGCTTAGGATGATTTTGACCTATATTCAACAATGAGATCATCTGGAGAAGACCATGCCGTTTATGACATTGCCTTAACAATGGTGCTTACCTTTAAGAGAACTTCAAGGGAATGGGTACTGCCTCACGGGAAGAAAATATGGAATGTTATGGGTTAAAGCAACCTACTCTTTAACGTGTAGTCTTTGCATTCAATCTCATACATGTGTCTTGGCTGAGTAATAAGGTTATTAGAACTGAGACATATCTTACTAATAAGGACAAGATAAGGATATGTCACTTAGACTTGTGTTATAGTTAGAACCCAAGAAGAGTTGCTTCCACGACTGAAAAGTGAATTATAGTAATCTGATTCTCAGCACAGAATATTGTTGGGAAGATTTTGTTCTCCGCAAGAAGCTAATGATGAATTCATTCATGCTTTATGCTTTATGAAGAATAAGAAATCAGTAATTAAACAGGAGTGAGATGTAGAAATACATGGAATCAGATTTTCACTGCACGTCAGTTATTGCATACATAATGTGATAAAAAAAATTTTCAGAATAGGGAAAACTAATTTTCTTAAGATGGAAATAATTTTATTTTATTGATCCTATAGCCTGAGTGAACATTGTGATTCCTAAAGCATATATTATCTTATTTATTTATATCTCATAATTGCAACCCATGAATGCCATAAAGTCTATGTTTTTATATTAGATTCCATAACTAGAAAAATCTTTTAGCATTTAGGAAGTTATGCTCATTTAACTTCAGCTTTCATCCTTCATTTTGTAAAATGGACACACTAGGTTCATTATGGCTCAGTATCTCTTGGTCAATAGAGAAAAACATGTAGAGTATGAATATCAGGAAGCTCATGCCATCCCAAACTAACAGTCCTAGAACAATCTGAAATATATTCATATTCCTCCAGTAACTTAAATATATCCAGATATTTTAATATTTCAAAAATTGAGGAACAACTAACATATTTCTTTTGAAAATAATTTCTTCCAGTCTGGTCATCAGCATTGCTGTTCCTTGGGAAAAGAAGTCATTGCCTACTTTTATATTCAAGTACCCCTCTAACAAAGGATGGGAGATGCACTGCTGAGATCTCCAGAGCATTTAAACTTCTCCTTAAGTCCTTATTTTCAATTTCTTTCCTACATTAACATGTTATAGCCATGGTCTCTGGTTTAGTTGATCTTTGTGTCCCAGAATATAAACATTAACCCACTCATTCATAGATATTAGGAAATTTAGAGTTCATATTTGTCAGAGCAGAACCACAAAATCCCCTTGTGAATTAATGGATTGTGAATAATGGGATTTTAAATTCTATTTCTTGTCTAAGAAATCTTTATCTACCATGGTAACTTCAAGAAGTATTCCTTTTTTTTTTTTTTTCTTTTTTTTTTTAAGATTTTATTTATTTATTCATTTATCCCCCCCTTGCTGCTTGTGCTCGCTGGGTCAACTAACCACGCCGCGCGGGCAGGCCTGCCCTCACCAGGAGGCCCCGGGAATGGAACCCGGGGCCTCCCACATGGCAAACGGGAGCCCCACTGATTGAGCCACAGCCGCTTCCCAGTATTCCTTTGTTAATCTCTAAATTAATTATACTTTTGACTTTCATATGTTTTCCTTTAATCTATATGGAGTTGTGTAGGGTGAGAAGTAGGTGTGAAATTTCATTTTATCCAATATGATTGTACAACTGTCCAAACACAGTTTACTCAAAAGTACATATTATTGTCATTGAACTACCACACATGACCTCTGTCATATATTAAGTGTTCATATAAGAGCAGCTCGGTATCCTTCTATTCTTTTGCATGCAACTGATTTTTACTGCACTGACAACAGACATATTTACATGAATTAAACAACAATTTTATCAGGGAAAATGATGGTGTCTTAAGTTACCAGCTGCCATGACAAATACCACACAGTGGGTTGTCTTAATAATGGGAATTTACTGTCTAATGTTTTCAGAGTTTGGAGGTTGCTACTTCCAGGTGTCTGCAGTGTGCTGATGGGTTGGCAATCCTTGTAGATCCCTTGCTTTCTGGTCTCCTATCAATGTCCTCCCCTTTCTCTCTCCTGTTCCAGTTGACTTCCTGCTTATGGATCATTCTTGTGGCTTTCTCTCTTTTAAGGTCTCCAGTAACAGGATAAGCTCCATCCTGATTCAGTTGACACATCTTAACTAAAAAAGACATCTTTGACAGATCCTATTAACAATGGGTTCACAGCCACATGAATAAATTAACATTGAGCAAGTTTTTTTTCCTGATATGTAATTTAATCTACCACTTTTACCTAAATTTAAAATATATATATTTTTTCTTTATGCCTTGAAATTATTCAAGGTAAATACATGGAAATGATTGGCTTTAGGATGTGGACTTTTAAAACTGGATTGTTTTCCTTTGAAAGCATAGTTAATGCTACATGGAATAAGACTTGGCTGAATATGTTTTGCTCATTAAATATTGAATATTATTACTTTATTGGATAGAATTATTTAGAGAACTAAATACCCAATGATATATATGCATTGAATTTGGGTACCACATAAGAAGAGAATTTAAGTGATAGAGTTTTTAAGTATTTGTCACTAATTCTATCCATTAAACTTTTCTTATTCATTAGAAAAGTATTTCACATTAGTCAGAAAATATTAAAACTGATCCATGTCTAAAATTCCATTATCACACATACACACACACACACTCATTCTTAGAAGAGGTAGATAAAGCTGATAGATAGATGGATGGATAGATAGAGGCAATAAACACATATCTTGAGAATATAGTGTTGGTATTTGTCTTTATGCTTTTGTAATAGTTGGATCTTCACATTAGCATGAAATTAAATTTTATTATTCTAAATATATGTTATCATTTTAAATTAGTAATACAGAAAATAGTGGAGAAGTAAAATAAAGCAGATATTTGAAACCGCAGATATTTGAAACCCATAAATAATTATTAAAGATCATTTTCCTTGTGTATAGACAGTTAACAATATACAAATACATAAAATTATCAAAATTAATATATGTATTAGTTAATCATAACTGTATTTCAAAAATATTCCTTATTATACCTGATTATTGTATTTCTCTGCTCATTGCATGTTTTCCCAATATTTAATACAATGTCATATAACTTACTAAACAATGAGTATATAAATTTGGATAAATGAGCTATTATGAAAGGATAAGCATCTCTGGTCTTTAATCTAGAGGTGAGCAATATTTTTAATCATATTAACTTCGTGAAAATACCAAGGTTTTCTCAATTTTCTAATATAACTGTCTCATACTTATTGTCTAATGGCATTGTGCATTAACACCAAACACTCAAATGACAAATGACAAATTTGGCAGATGTTTATGAGCTTTTCAAAGAAATGTACTTTAGATTTTTTTTATTACTTGTGGAATTATAAACACTGCATAGCTTTTCTGCTTAATATGTTTTACTCCTTTAAAATATTTTTATATTGAAATTTGTATTTATAATTATTTTACCATTAAAATAATAATATGGTGAATTCTTTAAAAAAGACTAAATCAGTAGCATTAGTTATAGTTACTATCTAGAGTTTACCTCCATGAGTTTACTCATCATATATAGTTCATATTAGAGAGACCATACAATATTTGTCCTTTTGTGTCTGGCTTCTTTTACTCAATATAATGTCCTCAAGGTCCATCCATGTTGACATATGCATCCCGATTTAATTTTTCTTACAGCTAAAAAGTATTCCATTGATGTATTTACCACATTCATTCATATCCATTCATAGGTTGATAGGCACTTGGGCTTTATCTATATTTTAACAAATTTGAATAATGTTGCTGTGAACACCAGTTTACAAAAGTCAGTTTGCCACCTTGCTTTCAGTTCTTCTGAATATATTCCTGGTAATGTGACTGCTGGACCATACATGAATTCTATATTCAGCTTCTTGAGGTACTGCCAAACCATCTTCCACAGAGGTTGCACCGTTCTACATTCCCACCAACAGTGAAGGAGTGTTCTTATTTCTCGATATCCTCTCCAGCACTTGTAGTTTTCTTCTTTTTTAAAATAATGGTCATTCTATGAGTTGTGAAATGGTATCTCAGTGTACTTTTGATTTGTACTTCCCTAATATTTAGTGATGGTGAACATATTTGCATGTGCTGTTTGGTTATTCTTATTTCTTTTTTGGAAAAAAATGTCTACTCAGGTCATTTGCCCATTTTAAATATTGTTTTTCTGGTCTTTTTATTATTGGGTTGTATGATCTCTTTATATATCTTGTGTGGTATGTGGTTGACAAATATTTTCTCCTATTGAGTAGGCTGTCTTTGTATTTCTTTGCAAAGTCTTTTGAAGTACAAAATTGTTTAATTATAAGGAGGTCCCATTTATCTATGTTTTCTTTTGTTACTCGTGTTTTGGGCATAAGGTTTAAGAAACTGCTGTGAACCACAAGGTCTTGAAGATGTTTTACTACATTTTCTTCTAGGAGTTTTATGATTTTCACTTTCATATTTAGGTCCTTGATCCATTTTGAGTTAATTTTTGTATATGATATGAGATAGGGGTCCTCTTTTTTTCTTTCTGAATATGAATATCTATTTCTCCCAGCACCATTTACTGCATAGAACATTCTGACCCAGCTGGGTGGGCTTGAAAGCCTTATCAAAAATCCCTTGACCATAGATGTGAGAGTCTATTTCTGAGATCACAATTTGATTCCATTTGTCAATATGTCTATCTTTATGCCAGTAACATGCTGTTTTTAATACTGTAGCTAATTAATATTTTTTAATGTCAGGAAGTGAAAGTCCTCTAACTTCATTTTAAAAAAGACATCCTTGAATTTTGGAGGCCATTTCCCTTTCAAATAAATTTGACAACAGGCTTTTCTATTTTTGCAAAAAACATTGTTCAGATTTTGATTGGGATTCCTTGAATCTATAAATCACTTTGGGTAGAATTGATTTCTTAACAATGTTTAGTCTTCCAGTACATGAACATAGGAATATCCTTCCATATATTTAGATCTTTTTTGGTTTCTTTTAGCAATAATTTTTTTAGGTTTTGAATGCAGATCTTTTATGACTTCAGTTAAGTTTATTCTTACATATTTGATTATTTCACTATTATAAAAGGAATTTCCTCCTCTGATTGCTCATCAGTAGTTTATAAAAATGTTACTTATTTTTCCATATTAATCGTGTATCTTGTCACATTTCTGAACTATTAGTTCTAGCAGCTCTGTTTGGGATTTTTTGGAATTTTCAAGTTATAGGATCATATCATCAGTGAATAGCAAAAGTTTTGTATATTCATTTCCTATCTGAGTGCCTGTTATTTCTCTTTCTTGTCTAATTTTTCTAGCTAGAACTTCTAGCACAATATTGAATAAAATTGGTGACAGTGGACACTTTTAAGACTCTTTTTTAACAAATCAATTTTATTGATACATACTAATAAATCATAAATCCATCCAAAGTGTACAATCAAAGGTATTTGGTAAAATCACATAGTTGTGCATTCATCACTTCAGTCATTCTTAGAGAATGCTCATTAGTCCAGCAACAATAACAATACTAAAAAACAAAAACCAGCCAACCAAACAAAACTCATCATCTCTCAATCTCTCTATGCTTCCCCTGCCATACATAGGTGCTATTCTGTTTCCATCTCTCTAGTATATTTGTGTTTATATTTTGTAGAAAACAGTCTTATATATGACCCATATTCATATCTTAAATGCGGTTTCACTATGTTGTACAGTCCCAAGTTACATTTTTTAGCTTTCTTTCTAGTAATTTAAATGTTCTTAGGCTTTCCATTTCAAACATTCTCATACCTATTTAATAGCTCTGCTAGTCACAAACAACATGATGTGCTTTCAATATTTATTTCACTTCCCAAGATTTACAAACAATATTTTCACCAGTTCTGCGAAGATTACCCATCAAATTTCCATTCTCTACCTTCATTCTATTTTCTGGTGACCTGTATTCTAATTATTAATTCTCTGAGTATACATATATATTTAGTTCATAATAGTACAATCATACATTATTTGTCGTTTTCTATATAGCTTCCTTCACTCAACATATTGTCCTCCAGGTTCATCCATGTTGTCATATGCTTCACAACTTCATTACTTAATACTACTGCATAATATTCCATCATGTATATATCCCGCAAATTTTTTATCTATTCATCAGTTGATGGGCACCTAGGTTGTTTGCAACTTTTGTCTATTGTGAATAATGCCACTATGAACTTCAGTGTGCATGTGTCTATTCGTGACACTGCTCTCAGTTCTTCTGGGTATGTACCTAGTATGTTATTTCTGAGTCACATGGCAAGACTTTATTCAACTTCCTGTTTGAGACCATTTTTAAACTCAAATTAAGGTTTTAGGGATTCATTCATATTGATTGGTATATCAATATTTTCTGTTTTATTTAAGTAATATATTTTATAAATATTTCATAATTATTTACTCATTTTCCTTTATTTCTCATTACCAAGACCATTTTTAGTTACATTGAATAAATCTGCTATGAATATTCTTTTACATATATTTTTCTTTATTAGAGAATTTGTGGGTTTACAACTTGTACTAATTTTCTATTGTTGCATGCATTCTGTTCTCATGGGTAAATCATTGTGACTAGATGCAATGGTTCATAGGATAGGAAAAATTTAATTTCGCAAGAAACTCCTGAACTGTTTTCCAGAATGTTGTAACATGGATGACATAATGAGCCATTAAACAATTCAAAATTAATATACAGGTGTTAATTATATAGTCTGTTCTGGACACAAAGGAATTCATTAGATTAACAACAAAAAACATTTTGGAAATTGCACATCATGCATTCAAACAATCTGTGATCCAAAAGAAATAACAAGTAAAATTTCAAAATATTTTGAATTTGAATGATAGTGAAAATACAACATATGGAGATATTGGTGTATAAAAACCAGCCATAGAAGTTTAAAATTGTAAGTGCTTATCCTAGGGATAAAAAAGGGTCTCAAGACGACCTACATTTTCTACTCCAGAAAACTGGAAAAAGAAGTGCAAAATGACCCTCCAGTAATTAGAAAGACAAGATTAATGAAGAAAAGATTAGAAATCAATGATATATGAGAAATAACTATACAGCACAAAGTCTACACCACAATGTAAACTGTAGACTTCGGTTAGTAGCAATGCTTCAATATTGGTTCATCAATAGTAACAAATGTACCACATTAATATATGATGATAATGGTAGGGGAGAATATGTGTGAATGTCTGTGGAGTTTTATGGGAATTCCCTACACTTGCAGTGTAATTTTTATGTAAATCTAAAAATTCTCTAAAATAAAGTTTGTTTTTACTAAAAAGATAAAAATAAAAATGAATCTATTTTCAAGGGTAATAAAACAAAAATGATTAAAGCCAAATGGTTTCTAGGAAAAGGTCAACCAACTGGATTTCTTCTTACCTAGTTGATAAAGAATAATAGACAATAAATACAAATAGCGACATCAGGAATGAAGTAGGGGTATAGGGACAGATGGACAGATATACTACATATAGGGAAAATGAATGAAAATAAAACAATTCATGAAATTTTTCATTGCTTATGATACAAATTGAGTTTCAAATGAAAATTAGAATTTTTAAAAATTTGTGTCTTCCACCAAAACTTGACGTCTCCTCAAAATTTAAAGAGCTATTTAAAAGAATTGTTAGTGATATTAATAAATGTGATTTATTTGGTAGTATTTAATGAAATATGTGATATTTGGAATATCAGCATCACTCAATGAAATAATATTTTCCAGACAACTAGTACATGAAGTTACAAAATCACTCATGGGAAAAAAAAACAAAGTGATAAATAGATCAATGACTTTAAATGTAACTGAATATGGAAAGTGCATTAATATGGATTCAGAATTAAAATCCCCACTATTTTCAGGAGATCATCAATTGTTTCATTTTAGTGTAAAATAGAGTATAAAAACATTATTAATGATGTTCTGAAAGTATTTATCAATCATTCCTTTTGTTTTCTAAAAATATATCTTTCTGAGACCACACCTTCTCATATAATTTAACCAAAACATCTTTCAACAGAATGAATGAAGGAATATATATGAGCTTTCAGCTGTCTTCAACTAAGCCTGGATTTAAGAAGTAATCACAAGTGTAAAATTATGTCTTTCTTCTCGCTGATTTAATTTTGGATTTGGGTAATAATATGTTTGTTCATAAAGAAGGGTTTTTAAAATTATTATATAAGGTATTTATTAGTTTTAATAATTTTAATAAGTATATATGTCCATCAGTTATAATTTCTAATATGGTAATTTCTAATATAAATAAACCACATTAATATAGGTCCCTTAAAATTATCTATTTAAATTGTAAAATTAAAATTTTTAGAGCATAAGTGATCCCAGAAAGTAAGAAAAATATTGAAAACTGATGATATATGTAAATTTGATTTAATTATATTTGCAAAATTGGAATGAACCTGAGGTATTATATGTTGAATGTGTTTTGCCTGCCATTATCTTCTTTTAAGTTCTATATTTTGATGAAATAAAAATATTATTGATTTTTTGGATTATTGGCCATTTTGGATCATTATTGGATCATTTTCTCCTCATCCCAAGATGATAAATCTGCCCAGGTCTTCCTATATATTTTACCATACTCCACATTATCTTTCCTTTGTCAGTGTGGTAGTTTGAGGCTTTTGTGGACCTCAGAAAAGTATATGTCCTTATACATAATCCATTCCTGTGGGTGTGAAGTTATTGTAGGTGGGACCTTCACTTCAGTAAGGGCCTTTGGTTAGATTACTTTAGTAAGACATGAACCAGGGTGGGTCTTCACCTTCTTACTGCAGACGTTTATAAATGGGATGGATACAGAGAGACAGAGAAATGACATAGAAGCTGAGAGAGAAGACACAGGAGCCTGGTGAGAAACCCAAAGAAACTGAGATAGAAAGCCACAGATGGAGCAGCCATAAACTGAAAGTAGTAGCACCTGTAGGAGAAGGCAGAGACAAGCAGATACTCCATTGTGCCTTCCCACGTGATAGAGGAGTCCAGGATTGCCTGCAGCCAGTCTTCAGGGAGAGAGAACCTTGATGAGGCCTTGATTTGGACACTTTTCTCAGCTTCAGAAATATAAGCTTGAAAGCCAATAAACCCTATTATAAAAGCCAACCCATTTCTGTTAAAATGTTTTCCACAGCTTCTGCCAAACTAAAACATTAAGGGACAGATTTATGGCACCATCAAAGTGATCAATAATTTAGAGTTCTTATTTTTACCTAAAATAACAAAATACGGATTCTGAGAATTTGGAGTAATGAAAGCAGGTAAAGATCTGCTTGGCCCCTGTAAAACCACTGCTAATGTTACCTGTCTCTGTGCAGCCACAGTTTTCCTTTAAAGAGTTACAAGGGGTTTATCTTTCCATAGATTTGAATTCTTATTTACACTCAACAAAGTTTACCTGTTGACTTTTGTAAACTGTATTGACATACAGTTTTTTTGAGTTGTGTAGCCCTTTATTAGCAACTAAGGTATCTGTTGAGCAACATGGGTAGTAATTGTCTATAATTGGAGATTTATTAGAATCCAATACAGATAATTTATAAATGCAATTTCTTTATTAAAAAGTTTCCACCCTTCTTTGTGTACAATTTGCGAAATAATTCTAAAAGAAGAATATATGTTCACAAGTCTGCAAAGAGTGAAAATTAAGATATGGTAAATGCTTTACAGGTTACTTCAAAAATCTTTCTGCCACAACTAGGCCTTTACACTGTCATCTTTTTTTATCAAAATATTTTGATGCTGGCATTCCTTCCACTGCCCTAAATAATAAAGCATTTTTCTAATGAGATGAAATTAAGGAAGGACTACACCTACTAGAAAAGAAGAGAAGAAAGTTCTGTTAGTTTGAGGTTTCAGAATTCCCCCAAACCAGGAAGAGTGTCTTTGTAAGGGGTAGGCTGGAACCCAGACAGAGTATGAGTATGTGCAGGTGGCAGCCCTGAGGATTCAGAACTTCAGTGGACGATGAGTGCTCCTGCTGCATAACTCACTGAACTGTCTTGCCAAATTCTACACTGGCTTCTCTGGGTATAATTCAGAAAGGAAAAGCTCTTGTTCATTCCATTCTTCTGGAGCTCTGTGATAGCAATTAATAACACCCCAATGGGATATCTTCCACATATTGTATTATGGTATTTCTTCAAGTAAGTGCTAAAAGATACAGAGTCTAATTGTTTTATAATACTCATACCCATTTGATCTAGATATTCAATGGATCTATAAATCTCCCCCTGGGATTCATCATATTAACTGTAATAGGAACTTTGACCTTTCCATGCCTTTAGCTGTGTAAGACAAATGCATTTCAATACTGTGTTCATCTTCATCTGTCTGCAGAGACATGCATTCAAACATTCCTATTTTCCATAGTTCTCTGTAAATCTTCTGGTCAATAGGAAGGCCATACAAAGGTGTCCTATATATATCCACACTAGAAAGTGCACATCCAGAGAGGGGCACATGGTGGGAAGGCCCAAGGATGAAAATTCCCCGGGTAATAGATAGATCCACTTGTTTATAAGCATGAGCAGCACAAGATCCACAGTAGGTATATCTTGCATAGGGTGCAATAACGGCTCTAGCTGGTCTTTTTGTAGACTCTACTTGTGAAAGCCAATCTTCCAGCTGTGCATCCAGCTGAGGCCCTGAGGCTGTATACCAGCTCCCGGCGTGGCCGGCTTCCCGGCAAACCATTCCTTTGGACTTCTTGGAGCCTGCACCTCCTATTGTGCAGGACGAATATGCAGGATGAATGTGTTGGAGGTGGCTGCAGGTGCAAGAGCGGCTCCGCTCTGGGACGAGGCACCGCGGGCCCAGCCCAGGAGGAGGAGGCAGCGGGAAGGGAATCAGCCCAGCCTCGAAGAGGAGGACAAGGCAGCCCAGGAGGAGGAGGAGATGGCAGCTGCATTCCTTATGCAATGATTATAGTCAATATCTTTTGGTTAGTGAAGAGAACACTCTGTGCCACACATCTTTTACTTTTATTTGATTTCTGTGTAAAATTACTTCTAAAATTTATTTTTCTTTCATTTAGTATTTACTGATCAATTATTATTTCCTTTTCTTGTGATTATTGCTTTTCAATATTATATAAATTTTTTTATGCCATAATATTAGTATAAAACATTAGAAAATATAATTTTTCAGGGGTTGCATGATGTCTTGGATATATTATAATGAGATACATCATAATTATAATCAGACATAAAATTAAAAATGCATTGAGTCTACAATGAAGTAGAAACCATTCCCCAATATTTCTTTTTCTTTATATTAAACACTTCTTTAGTAAGTTATAGCTAATAAACACTATTTCAAATTTAAATAATCTCAAGTGCATAGCCAAAGAATCCTGACCAATCAGGATTTGAAGTAAAACTGGCCTCTAGATGATGTAATTACTAATTCCGCAAGATGTATCAGAGAAATGATCCATACAGATACTTCCTGAAGAATAATAGTATTTATGTAATACAGAGGTAGACTGATTCATAAGATTTAGGGTATACATGAATATCTTTGTGAAGTAGCTCGTTGAATTTTACTAGTGAAACAAGAAATCAGAGCATGGATTTTGTAAATTCTCTTTAAATAATGTAAAAGAAATATTCATGTCAAGAGGGCTATACTTGTCATCTCATTTCTCAGGTATATATGTGTTAATTCATGTGTTTCTTTAAAATGAAAAATGTTGAATACACTGAAAGAGCATGATATGTGTCAAGAACATTAACATACACAAAAATATCCATTTTATAGTATGATTTATGCTGAAGAATATGCTTGTTTTAGTTTGCTGGTTTGCTGAAATGCAAAATGAAGATCTCTGAGTTTGATAGATAGTTCAAACTCAAAAGATTGAAAATATAATGATGCAAAAATTATGTAGAAAATGTACTAGTGAAAACTCTATGAGTAAATACATCTTGAGGTACATTGTAGAGGATAACTAAGAAATTTATATGCAATAGTATTTTGTTTGACATTTCTTGGAAATTCTTCCATAAAAACAAAAATAGTCCTTAAAATTTCAAAGGAATTGTCAAGATATCCAGTGCAGATTTTACTATGAAAAAACTGACAATTTTTTTTGGATATTAGGAACCACCTATATTCTATCTAGATTCTTTAGAATATCATATTTCAACTGTTTAACAGTTGATAAGGAGTAAGAATCCCACTCACTATGTTGTTTTACACATATAAAATTGTGAATTATGTAATTTCTAAATACCCCTTAGGTAATAAGGAGTATAGAAAATTCCCTGAACTGTCTCATATATCCAAGGCTATTTATTCAACCATCATGATACACAATGGAGGAGTAGTTTTAAGGTAAATTTAGCAGAGGGAAACTTGACAAATTTCAGAGACTGAGGAGAAAGATGCAATCTTAAAATATGGAGAATAGTTAGGAAAAGTCTAAGGATCAATAACAAAGCATAGCTTTGATAAAGAAAATAGGAATAGCTGAGAGATTTGTTTGGGCCAGTAGCCTACACTTTAGTTCAATAGTATGAACACAAGAGTTCCTATTCCAGCCCTTGTTTATCACCATCCCCACAAGACCATGGAACATTCTTCCCTAGGCAGTCAGGCAGTTCCCAAAAGAGCATGCCCCACCCTGAGAAAGTTAACTTGGTACTTTCCCACCATATACCCTTCTGTCATATATATATTCCCCTTCTGAAAACCTGCCCAGTTCTCCCAGCTCAAAAGCCCCCTCACCTAGGGGGCCATCTGAAGTCTTACTTTAGACCCCTGCCATGCCAGCGATCTATTAAACTTCTCTGCCTGAACCTTGGTCTGTTTCCAAGCCTCACTGAACCAGGACCTAACACCCTGAGTATTATTTTTGCTGTTTAATAAATTATCGTCTTGAAGGAATTTCTTTTCTTTATAAAAAATGAGGACAATAGAATAAGGCAAACATAATTGCAATGATTACTATATAAAAACAATTTGCATTAAATATTTGGCAAAAGCATGCAAAAGGCATACGAATATAACCAATGTAGGAAAATCAACATTGTTTTTATTATTCACATAAATGGTAACAAAATTAATAGTGATGTTGCAGTGACAAGTGAAGTATATAAGTAAAATAATCATTGTATGAAATCTAACATATTTATGGTTATAACTCTTTAATTCTCAGGTTTTCTTATATGAAAATTATAAGTATGGAAATTAGATATCTACTAATTATTTTATCATTGAAAAATAGTGATGATTGAATCAAGATTGGTTTATGATTGTAAATGCTTCAAGACAGTCACAAATAGAGTAATCGTAGTTGGAATAGTTACTTTAAATGAAGAGATTTCAAAAAAATAGTGAAGAACATGCAGGGTGGATATTTGGATAGAATTTTAACCCTTCATATATATTGGGAATAGTTTCTGTTGGAAGAGAGAATGCTTTATGACAGGCACATTTCAGGTGGGATATTTTCTTAGAAACTGTTAAATGGTAAAAATGTGAAATAGAAGGACAGCAAGAGAAAACTGTCTATGAATTGAAAAAGGAAAATGGAATCAATTAGATTTTGAATCAAATAACTATTTTATGGATGATCCTGCAAAGGAAGAAAGAAAGGATACTTTCATGTCTTACGGAGCACTGCCAAGAAAGAGTGATAGGCAGAATTTCTCTGGTCTCACTGGAATTGTCATTTTCAGTAGACCTCAGAAACTTGACTTAACTTTGACACTTAAACAGATTCTAAGTCAGCTGGCCACAGAACAAGATACAGCAGAACTCATCCTAGTCATGATAAGTGTAGAGAATCGGTAGTAAATGTAGAAAGTTCATAAAAATTGGCTGATACAGACTCTCTTATATAGTATGTCTATACTATTTTTGATGTTCAATAAAAGAAGATGACAATGATTGGGCATTTCTAAAAAGAATTTGAAAACATATTAACAGAAATAGTGTGTATGTGAAAATAACGGAAACGTTTATGAGTTTACTCTTATTTTAAATTACTTTATGATTATCTGATGCTATGAATATTGAAATTAACATATATTACTGGAGTAAGAAAAATCATAAATATATGCATTCTCTGATTTCTAAATAAAGTCTTTTTCCCATTTCCTCTATGATGTCACAAAATTTGAAAGAAGTTTAACTATATTTGAGATATGTACTTAAATTGGTATCTATCCATGAAAAATATTCAGAGTTTTATTATCTGTACATTTTTGTTGTGATGTGATGTATACATCTCTCTGTCCTAGTTTTTCATATTCAATATTATGCTTGTGTAATTTTTGCATTATTCTTGAAAAGATTTTCCAAGTTTCCAAAATGTTGTGAAAAAAGAATGGAATAATTTTGAACAAAAAACAAAGAACATCATATGGATAAAACTATACCTTATTCACCAAGTACTTCAGCAGATTCCCGTACAATTGGGAGAACTTCAGGGTACAGTCACAGCCAATAGGGTAGAGGATATTGAGAGATTGGCTTACAGAAGCCTCCTGTTTAAAATGCTCTCTTAGCACTCACTCTTATACTGTATCTGGGCTTAGAAATAAAGTTATGAGAAATATAACCAAGTGAGGAATTAAGGCCACGATAAAGATTAAAAACTGAAGCTCTTGCTAATGTTGGAAATTTTGGAATTGCTTATTTTATTGAAAATGTGAGCTTTTAAAACACTGGCCTTCAACAAGGATATGGTTTGGAAGCTTTTCATCCCTTTATGAGCTAGGGATAAAAAAATGTATGTAGTGCTCAATTTATTCAAGCTTTCTGCAACATGAAGGAAAAGGAGTTACTGAGTGGAGAGAGATATAACAAGTAATGGCTATGAATTTTTCCCACAGGAACTGGATATTACTTGTGCTATGTGATTCACTTTTCCCACCAAATGAGAAATAAAAACTTACTTAGGGAGTGGATGTGGCTCAAGCAGTTAAGAACCTGTCTCCCACATGGGAGGTCCAGGGTTTGGTTCCAGTGCCTCCTAAAGAATATGAGCAGATGCCACAACTGCTGCAACCTGCAGATATCACAACCAGTAGATGCTGCAACCAGCAGATGCCACAACCAGCAGGCTGCCACAGCTAGTGGAGATCTGATGTGGCTCAGGTGGTTGGACACTTGCTTCCCAAATGGGAGGTCACAGGTTTGGTTCCTGGAGCCTCCCAGAGAAAAGGAATAGACACAGTGAGCAGACAGATGAGGGAGCTATCAGGGAGGGGCGAGATAAATAAATAAAAAATACATAAATCTTTAAAAAGAAAAGCTTACCCAGATGGAAAAAGTTTTATCCAGTTCTGGTTCCCAAAAGCTTAGCTAACATCTTAGTGGTTACATAATATATTAACCTTCTAATATCTAAGAATTGAATAACAGGAAACCAGCCTTTGTACGTTAAAATTCATACCTAGAAAATATTCAGCCTTAAGGAACTTACCCTCATTTAACTTAAGCCTTCAACCTGCAACTGGTACAAAGAACCCAACAGGCTCATTATGGCTCAGGACACTTTATTCAATATGGAAGCAAGTGGCTTCAATACCACAAACCTTATGTTATCAAAAAGTATTAACTCTAGTAAAAAGTCTGAAATGTGTTTATATTCATCAAATTTCATTTTCTATATTACTATAAACAAGAACTTCATAATGTAGTTTTTAAAAATTTATATTTTCATACTTGCTTATCCAAACAGCTGTTTCCTGGAGAGACAACTTTGGCCAATTTTATATTCGGGTAACACCTAAAAATCAGTAATTATGTTTCTGGATCTTTGCATGATGAAATAGGCCTTTAATTTTCACATCTTTTGATGTATATATAATTTATATTATATGTAGAGTCACAGATCAAGAATTCTCCTGCAGACATTTGAATATGTAGAACTATTGGTTTCTAGTCCCCAAAATCTACTACTCTACTGATTCTCCTTCCTTTTACTTTATCTCTAAAATTTTATATTTTATTTGTTATTTTTCCAGTGTTTTACCTTGGTATTTATAAGTGTGTGTTTTTAATTAATGTACTTGGTATGAAGTAAGCTATACTACTCAAAAGACTTAACCTTTTCTTCCCTGAAAATATTTTATTAGGATTTTAATTTGTAATTTTTTATTGTAAATTTATTTTCTCTCCTTCTGCTCTCACTGCTGCTCACTAGAACTTAGTCAGAACAGGTAGGCCTTCAACATCATATTCCTATTGTTAAACAAACAGTTTTTTTTAAAATTTCCTAGACCACTGAATGTATATTCAGACCTTTTCATTCTAAACATTTAATAAATGTGTGGAGTGAAGATAAATATTTAGGCAGCTAGACAGAACATTGGCAAAATGGATATAATACAATTTCATGTTTTTAACCCAGAATTAGGACAATCATTTATTTCTTCTGTATCTTCAAAATATATATATTTTAATTCTATAGTATGACAAGTCTACTTCAATTCTTTTCAATAATACTTCAAATGATCTTTTTAAAACATATTTTTGATACTCTGGAAAATGGTAGAGACTGGAGGAATCCACAAATGCTGAATTGAAGAAAGAGAAAAATATCATATCCAATACCTTAAACCTGAAAGTGGCCATGCATTGTTAAGGGAACATAGAAAACAGCAAGGAAATAGAACAAGAAGAACAAAGCATGAAAGAGAAAACTTAAACAATCAGCTAAATTAAACTCTAGAGTAGAGAGAGAAGGTAATCCACTGAGTAAATCCATCAAAACAAAAAGATGACCAGAGGGCAAGAAAAAATTAGAAACCATACTAAGAAACAGGTAGACATGGCCCAGTCCAATGAACAAACTAAAACCCAGGAAGTGATGCAGAACATCAAACAGCTAATCAAAGCTGTCCAAACATATATCATGGACCAACTTAATGAAGTGAAAGAAGAGATTAAGGATATTAAGGGGATACTGGGAGAACATACAGAAAAAAATTGTAAACATACATAAAAATATAATGGACATGGTGGTGATGAAAGGCACAACCCAATAAATTAAAAGGACACTGGAAGCACATAACAGCAGATTTGAACAGGCAGAAGAAAGAATTAGTAACGTGGAAGACAGTATATCTGAAATCAAACAGATAGTAGAAGAGATAGATAAAAAGATAGAAAAAAAATCCAGCAGGGACTTGGGATTTGCATGACAACAGAAAATGCACAAACATATGCATTATAGGCATCCCAGAGGGAGAAGAGAAGGGAAAGGTTACAGAAGGAGTGTTGAAGGAAATAATGGCAAAAAACTTCCCAACCTTATTGAGGGAGATGGACGTATATGTCCAGGAAGCACAACATACCCAAGCAGTATAAATCAAAACAGGCCTACTCCAACACATATACTTGTCAAAATGTCTAATGCTTAAGACAAAGAGAAAAACTGAAAGCAACAAGAGAAATGAGACCCATCACATACAAGAGAAGCTCAATAAGATTAAGTGCTGATTTCTCATCTGAAACCATATAGGCAAGAAAGCTGTGGTATGACATAGTCAAGGTATTAAAAGAGAAATAATTCCAGCAAAGAATTCTATATCTAGCAAAGCTGGCATTCAAAAGTGATGGAGAGTTCAAAATATTCCCAGATAAACTGAAATTAAGAGAGTATGACAATAAGAAACCTGACCTTCAAGAAATACTAAAGGAGTTCTGCAGGTTTTAAGGAAAAAACAGGAGAGAGAGAGTTGGAGGAGAGTGTAAGAACAACTAAAAAAGACAACAGGAGAAATAAAAACAACATATGACATGCAAAAACCCAAAGAAAATATGACAGAGGTAAATAAGTCTTTGGGAGTAATAACACTGAATGTTAATGGATTAAACTCACCAGTTAAGAGACACAGATTGGCAGAATGGATAAGTAAATATGAGCCATCTTTATGTTATCTACAAGAAACCCACCTTAGTCTCAGGGATTCAAGGAGGTTGAAAGTGAAGGGCTGGAAAACCATTTTACAAGCAAACAATAACCCAAAAAGGGTGGGAGTAGCTAAACAATTATCAGACAAAATAGGCTTTAAATGCAAAACTAATGTAAGAGAGAAAGTTGGACACTATTTATTAGTAAAATGGGTAATATTTCAAAAACAAAGAACAATCATAAACATTTATGCACATAACAAGGGCCCCTCAAAATACATGAGGCAAACACTGGGAAAACTAAGTGAAGAAAAGATGACTCTACAATTATAGTGGAGGACTTTAATGCACCATTATCACCATTAGACAGAACATCTCAACAGAGATCAATAAAGAAACAAAGACACTGAAGACTACATTAGAGGATCAGGACCTAATAGTCATATACAGAGCACAATACCCAAATACAGTGGGATATACATTCTTCTCGAGTGGACATGGATCATGCTCCAAGATAGACCACACACTAGGCCACAGAAAAATCTCAATGAATTCAGAAAGATTGGGATTATACAAAGTTTTTCTCTAACCATAATGGAATGAAATTGGAAACCAGTAAGGGCCAGAGAACCTGATTAGGCACAAAAGTGATTCAAGGAGGAAATCTCAAAAGAAATCAGTAACTCCCTTGAAATGAATGAAAATGACAACACGGCATATCAAAACCTATGGAATGTTGCAAAAGCTGTACCGAGAGGGAACTGAGACCTAACTGCACACCTGGAGGAATGGTAAAAGCAACAAAAAACTAACACCAAAGAATGTAGAAAGAATGAAATAACAAAGGTTAGTGTAGAACTAAACATAATAATAAATAAGAAAGCATTAGAAAAAATAAACAAAATAAAACCTGGTTCTTCCAGAAGATCAATAAAATTGACAAGGCCTTAGCAAGAATAACAAAGAAAAAAAGAAAGCAGATGTAAATACACAAAATAAGGAATGAGGAAGGGGATATCACCAATGACACCACAGAAATAGAGTATCATAAGAGGATACTTTGAAAAATTATATGCCAAGAAGAATGATAATTTAGAGGAAATGGACAAATTACAAGAAACTCACAAGCAGCATACTTTGATGAAAGAAGAAATTGATGAACTTAACTGTCCAATTACAAGTAAAGAGAGAGACTCAGTCATCAAAAATCTCCCAACTAAGAAGTGCTCAGGACCAGACAGATTTGCAGGTGAATTCTACCTAACATTCCTGAAAGAACTAACAGCAATCTTGCTTAAGCTCTTCAAAAAAATAGAAGTAGAAGGAACATTGCCTAGCCCATTCTATGATGCCAACATTACCCTAATACCAAAAATAAACAAAGACACCACAAGAAAGCAAAATTACAGACCAATCTCTCTGATGAACCTAGATGCTAAAATCCTCAACAAAGTACTTGCTTATTGCATTTAACAAAATATCAAATGAATTATGTACTATAACCAAGTGGGTTTCATCCAAGTATGCAAGAATGGCTCAACATAAGAAAATCAATCAATGTAATATACCACATAAACAGATTGAAAGAAAAAAATCACATGATCATCTCTATAGACGCAGAAAAAGCATTTGACAAAATACAGTACACTTTCCTTATGAAAACACTGCAAAAGATAGGAATAGAAGGAAACTTTTGGAACATGATAAAGGGTATATATGAAAAACCCACAGGTAACATCATCTTCAATGGTGAAATCCTAAAAGCTTTCTCTCAAAGATTGGGAACTACCACCACTCCTATTTAACATTGTCTTAGAAGTACTAGCTTGAACACAGAGGCAAGAAAAAGATATAAAAGGCATCCAAATTGGTAAGGAAAAAGAGAAATTTCACTATTTACAGATGAACATGATCCTTTACATAGAAGCCTGAGGAATCTACAACAAAGATTCTAGAGCTTATAAATGAGTTCAGTAAAGTTGCAGGCTGTAAGATCATTGCTCAAAATCATCAGCATTTCTGTAAACCAATTACTAGCAATCTGTGGAGGAAATCAAGAAAAAAATACCATTTACAATAGTAACTAAAAAAATCAAATACATAGGAATAAATTTTAACTAAAGATATAAAGAATTTATGTAGAAAACTACACAACACTGTTAAAGGAAATCAAAGTATTAAATAAATGGAAGAATATTCCCTGATAATGGATAGGAAGACTAAACATCATTAAGATGTCTTTCCTACCCAAACTAATCTACAGATTTAATGCAATCCCAATAAAAACGAACACAGAAATTTTTAATGAATTGGAAAAACAAACTACAAAATAAATTTGGAAGGGTAAGAGGCCCCAAATCATGAAAGACATATTGAAAAAGAAAAATGAAGTTGGAGGTATCACACTACCTGACTTTAAAATATACTACAAAGCTAGACTGGTCAAAACAGCATGGTATTGGCAAAAGCATAGACATACTGACCAATGAATCTGAATTGAGAGTCTGATATAAATCCTTGCATATACAGTCATCTGATATTCGACAAGGCCACCAAGCCCACTCAACTGGGAGAGAATGACCTCTTAAACAATTGGTGCTTGGAGAACTGGATATCCACATCCAAAAGCATGAGAGAGAAATACCATCTCACACCTTATACAAAAATCAACCCAAGATGGGTCAAAGATCTAAATATAAGAAACAAGACCATAAAGACTTTGGAAGATAATGTAGGGAAGCATTAATAGGACCTTGTAATAAGAAATAGTTTCATGAACTTCACACCCAAATCATGAGAAAGCAAAAGAAAAAACTGATAAATCGGATCTCCTCAAAATTAAAAACTTTGCACCTCAAAGGTCATTATTAAGAAATTGAAAGGCATCCTACCCAATGGGAGAAAATATTTGGAAACCATGCTCCTGATAGGAGCCTAATATCCTGCATATATAAAGAAACCCTACAATTCAAAAATAAAAAGACAAACAACCCATTCAAAAAATGGACAAGCATCCTGAAAAGACACTTCTCCAAGGAAGAAATACAAATGGCTAAAAAACACATGAAAAGATGCTCAATATCACTACCTATTAGGGAAGTGCAAATCAAAACTACAATGTGGAGGAGGGGGGCCAAGATGGCGTTAGTGTAGGAGGGCACACTCTGCAAGCTCCCAGAGCAAGGCGGATTGTGGAGGGGGTCCTGCCCGGGGATTTGTGCTTTGCACGCGTGGAATGAGAAGCTTGGGATATCTATCTGCACAGATCAACGGTGTGGACGGAACGGTGGAGATTCGTGAGTTTTAAGGCTGCCGGTGGTGGTTGGCACAGAGGGCTGAGCCCCGCAGTTAGGGAGGGAAAATAAAATAAAATAAAACGGCCATTTGGAGCCGCAAGCAGGGCGAAAAAGTTTTATTTTCTGGGGATCTGGCTGCTTGGCGCCCCTTGGACCTTGTGTGAACAGAACAACTGACCTAATCAGTACCCGGTGAACCAGAGGGGGGATTCTGGTCAGGGAACGGAGCTGATTTCCCTAGCCACCCAGGGATAAGACGTGGGCCGCTGTGGAGCCAGGAAGAAGGGATACTTACCAAAAGAGGGAGGGTTCTGTTGGAGGACAGAGAAGGGTATTTTTTATTTTTAGACATCGATCTGGCTGCCTGCACCACCCCATAGCTTTGGGGAGCAGATAAGCCGACCTGAAGCAGCATCAGGCTGAGAGCAGACGCAAATCTGAACTCAAACTGATTTACTTAGCAACACAATGATGCTCGAGTTCGACTCCAGAAAGGGAGGAATAGGCCGTTTTTAGCACTCCTCACTGAATAACATCAGAGCTACAGCTAACCCGGGGAGTCCAGAAAGTGGGATATGCTTGATTAATTTCCACGGGCCCAGCTAGGGTCCTTTCCATAATGGGGTCAGTCTAGAGGAGGAATTATTTTGGGTCCTGCATTTGGCTATAAAAATTAAAATTAAAATAAAAAAAAAAAGTGAGGTCACTTCAATAAATGAAAAATAAATTCTTTTTAATTTAGTTTAATAGCTAAAAGCTGCTTCAGGACCTGCATATAGAACCCTGAGGGGAAATTGATTGATAAACACAAGTAGGCAGGAAGGATCCACGTGGACCCTAGGGGAATCATTGACTCCTCTTAGCTCTGTTTGACAGTTTGCCTGTGTGTATCTTTGGGTTCTCTCTGTTTCTTTCTGGTCTCTTGCTATTCTTTCCTCTTTCCTCCCCCCGCTTCTTTTTTTTTCTATTTTTTTTTTTTTAATTAGATGCTGCCAGCTTGTCACTTCTTTGCTGGGCTTCTTTTTCAGTAATTTCCCATTCGCTGTATATATTGATTCTATATTACAATCTATCGCTTATCCTTCCTGCATCTTTCTGCCTTCTGTATCCTGTTGTGGCTATTAGAGACAACATTTTTTCATAGGCCCACAACTTAAGGGTGTCAATTTCTATTCCATCTATTTTGTTTTCTTCTTTTTTTTTTTTTAATTAGTATTAACTTTTTCCTTTCAGAACTTTCTTTACTATTTCTCTCCCTCATCATAAGTCTAGCCTTCTAAATCACTACATATTTATTCCTCCATTTGTATTCCCAGTCCATTGTAGAAACTCAATATTTTTTCCTAGTACTCTACACTGCCTACACAAGTTAAATATTCATCTCATTAAGTCTCATTTTGCCCCTCTTCTAACTTTTATCAATATTACTATTATCCTTCTGCCTTTCTTACATCTTTTGATTCCTCTGGCCCTAACCTTTTGCCTTCAAGGGAACATAGAAAGAAGCAAGGAAATAAAATAAGAAGAAAAACTGACAAAGAGAAAAGTTAACTCACACGCAGAACCAACAGCTAAATAAAATTCTAGAGCATAGAGAAAAGCTAATCAACTGAACAAACCCATCAAAATGATATGATGACCAGAGGGCAACAAAAAAATACAAATGACTCTGAGAAAGTAGAAACCATGGACCAGTCCAATGCACAAAATAAAAACCAGGAAGCAATGCAGAACATTGAACAACTAATCAAAGTTATCCAAACAAATATCATGGACCAACTTAAAAAACTGAAGGAAGAGATTAAGGATATAAAGAAGACACTGGGAGAACATACTGAAGAAATAACAAACATGCCTAAAAAGGTAATGGATATGATGGTGAACAATGGCACAAGCCAAGAAATGAAAAAGATGCTGGAATCACATGGTAGCAGATTTGAACAAGGAGAGGAAAGAGTTAGTGATATGGAAGACAACACAGCTGAAATCAAAGAGATTGTAGAACAGATAGAAAAAAAGATAGAAAAAATCCAGCATAGACTCAGGGAATTAACCGATAATACAAAATGCACAAACATACGCATTATGGGCATCCCAGAAGGAGAAGAGAAGGGAAAGAGAAAAGAAGGATTGTTGAAGGAAATAATGGCTGAAAACTTCCCAACTCTATTGAGAGAGATGGATGTGCAGATCCAGGAAGCACAGCGCACCCCAAATAGTATAAATCTCAACAGGCCAACTCCAAGACATATACTTGTCAAAATGTCCAATGCTCAAGACAAAGAGGAAATACTCAAGGCAGCAAGAGAAAAGAGAACCATCACATACAAGGGAAGCACAATAAGATCAAGTGCTGATTTCTCAGCTGAAACCATGGAGGCAAAAAGACAGTGGTATGACATACTCAAAACACTAAAAGAAAAAAACTTACAGCCACGAATTCTTTACCCAGCAAAATTGGCATTCAAAAATGATGGAGAGTTCAAAATATTCGCAGATAAACAGAAATTAAGAGAGTATGTCAAGAAGAAACCAGCACTTCAAGAAATACTAAAGGAATCTCTACAGGTTGAAAGGAAAAAACAAGGGAGAGAGAGTTGGAGGAGAGTTTAAAAACAACTGAAATGATAAAAAGAGAAACAAAACAACACATGACACACATTAACCCAAAGAAAAAATGGTTGACATAAGAAATTCGTTACGACTAATAACACTGAATGTTAATGGATTAAATTCAACAATCAAAAGACACAGATTGGCAGAATGGATAAGAAAATATGATCCATCTATATGCTGTCTACAAGAAACCCACCTTCAACCCAGGGATTCAAGGAGGCTGAAAGTGAATGGCTGGAAAACCATTTTACAAGCTAACAATAGACAAAAAAAGGCAGGAGTAGCTATTCTAATATCAGACAAAATAGACTTTAAATGCAAAACTATTGTAAGAGACAAAGATGGACACTACATATTAGTAAAAGGAGTAATCACTCAAGAAGAGAAAACAATCATCAACATTTACCCACCTAATCGGGGTGCCTCAAAATACGTGCGGTAAACTCTGGAAAAACTATGAGGAGAAATAAATGCCTCTACAATTATAGCAGGGAACTTCAACACACCACTATCATCATTAGATAGAACATCTAGACAGAGAATCAATAAAGAAACTAAGCACTCAACAATACATTAGAAGACCTGGACTTAATAGACATATACAGAACACTACACCCAAATACAGAGGGATTTACATTCTTCTCGAGTGCACATGGAACATACTCCAAAATAGACCACATGCTAGGCCACAGAATAACACTCAATGAATTCAGAAAGTTGAGATTATACAAAGTAATTTCTCTGACCACAACGGAATGAAGTTGGAAGTTAATAAGGGTCAGAGAAACAGGTTAGGCACAAGGATATGGAAGTTAAACAACACACACTTAGACAAACAGTGGGTCAAAGAGGAAATTTCAAAAGAAATCAGTAACTACCTTGAAACTAATGAAAACGACAACACAACACATCAAAACCTATGGGATGCAGCGAAAGCAGTCCTGAGAGGGAAGTTCATAGCCATAAATTCATATATTAAAAAGGAAGAAAGAGCTAAAATTGAAGACCTAACTGCACACTTGGAGGAATTGGAAAAACAACAACAAACTAAACCTAAAGGAAGTAGAAAGAAGGAAATAACAAAGATTAGAGCAGAACTAAATGAAATAGAGAATA